>CM034154.1:361445292-361623407 GCA_019776745.2 Taxus chinensis
CGATGACTAGTTTGTAGAAATTCATTCCCTAGAAAATTACCATGGTGATTTTTGGTTGTTTTTTAATTAATGAGGACATTTTCAAGGAAGTCAGTATGGAAGTAACTTCAAAATTTATTAACAAGAAAACATTGTGTATTCAGGTTGAACACATTGACATCATACTAAATAAGTTCCTTATTCTTGACATGGAGTTGGAAGTTTCATTGTTCAAGAAACTGGAAATGAAGGCTTCTGGAGAAAATAAGGTGTTCTCTTGTCTTAAATATGTTTGGAATTTAGGGAATTTCATACATTCAGAAAAAATAGGCTGTGGAAATTCCCTTGAATTTCATAATAACATAAATTTTCTATTCAAAAAATTGTATAGAACCAAGGATACATCTTCTATTTGTCATTATTTGAATAGAAAAAAAATTCTTTCTCCACTGAAACATGCAAATCTATTTACAACGTTGAGGATATAATATTTATCTAAATTAGAGATAGATCCATCTAAGTAAAATTTGCAAGGTATTAAAATAATAATAAATCATCTTTGTTGTTGAAGAAAGCTATCAATATATTTGAGAAAACAGAAACTACAAATGTTGAACAATCAAAATTATTTTTGTTCAATGGCGATGATTTTCCAATTGAAATTTCTGTGTTGTTTAGCACCTCCAAAATATCAATTACATGTTGTCCATGATTATAATGTTGAACTTATTATCTATTCAATGTTGATTAATGTTATTCCTACATTGAGGGATGCACTTCTTCTTCCCTTTTTACCTTCTATAAAGGAACTTGTGCAACTCAACGATCCATATCACCTGAAAATGGATGAAGTGTAGTTCTACATTCTTGATGGCCAACATACCATCTTGCCCAAAAAAATTTTTGGCTGAAATAAAATACATGTCATTATATGCTAAGATGCAGTTTAGAAAGGCTCGCATTTTTCTTCACACTCTCATTGCGAAGATATTGTTAAAATTTTATAGCAAAAAAATGATGTAAACAAAAATTGGATTGATACCAATTTGATTGATGTATTTTCCAAGGCTCCAATGATTTAGAAATCCCTAAGATTTCCTTAGAGTCTTGGAGCGGTAAATAAAAATTTAGATGATTTGAAGGTAACGAAACTTAATTTTAGTGAATTTATTCTTAAAATTTAATTTTGTAATATGCAGAAAATAAATATAATATTTCATCTTTCAATGCAGTATTTGGAGATGCAATGTCTTGCTATTTCCAAAATGTCTAAGGTAGTGACCCTTCATGACAAAATGAAATTCCTATATTTACCTGAGGACATATGGAAAAAATTGATAACAACCATTGAGTTATTTAAATCAGGGGGGCTGCCTTGTTCTCCTCTTAAGGATAACTAGTCTAAATTTTGACCAAATTCATTAGCAAGATTCACATCGAATTACTTCAGGCATGCAAGAGGAATGACTGATGAGGAGATATCAATTCTACTAGATAAATTGCAAGAAAGAAAATTATGGCTAACTCTCTTTATTTAAGCAGGTGTCATAGAGGAGACTTTAGATACTTACTTATAAAGAGTAAAAGCTAACAGAAGGATGAGAGAAAAATTTCTAAAATATGTTAAAAGTAAATATCCATGTAATAGTGTATTGGTAGAATTCACTGAAAAAAATATTGTTGAAAAATATGGTGTATAAATCTCACTTCCTACAGTTGTGTGTACTCATGGGAGAATATACTAAAGGAAAAATAAAAGCTGATTCTAGAGGAAGAGAAAAATCAGAAAAAAGAAAATTTGATGCTGAAGTGGAAGAGGTTCTCCCAGTGGTAGCTCAAGCAATTATAGACAACTACTTGATTGCAATGGAACAAAATATTCCAGCAAGGATGGAAGACACCAAAGACTTTACCTGTCAATGTGCATATCCCTTCCAACTCTAGTACATAATACATTTTATTTAGTCAACTAATACATTCAATGTAAAATGTGTGATCACAAATTTCTATAATTTGTCTAGTGTACTCACTTTCGATGTAATAATGGACCTGCTTATAGTTTTTGGATCTAGTCTATTAAATTGTGAAATTATTGTGCTCTTACCTGTTGCTTCTTCAAAAATGTTAAAAGAGACACTAAAAATTTACAAGCAAAAGGTTAAACCCAAGGGGGAATCAATTGTCGAAGGCTATTACAAATTTTATGACAGCAGTGGAAAATTTAAGAGCTTGTGTCTTATGTACATAATAACTGATGTGCACAATTGTGATGTTGATAATGGGGATATAGCTGAAAGTTCCATGGATTGGATGGATCAACTTTTGTAGCAAATGGTGACTACAAGAAAAATTGGCCTACAAGGAAAGACACATAATTTTTTATGAGAGATCATTTTTTGTCTCATATGTTCACTCGACTTGCTTATGATAATTCTCTGGCTATATTGTTGTACGATGGTATTGTTGTAGTGTAGGCTTCGATTGACTCAAGTGTATCTATGATTTTTATTGTTGAATCGCATGTTCAAAATTTTTTTTTACAACATTACTATTGTCATTTGAAAAAAGGTACGTTGATTAAAATCACTTTCAAGAATTCTATTAGTTTAATGCATTTGAACTGATACATACAATATTTATGCAGACAACCAAATAATAGAGGAAGACACCATCTCTTCCTCTCCACATACAAATAGAGGAGGTGAAGTTGATCTTATTATGTGGCAACCAAGTAAACCTATCACCCCATATGTCATTGACCATCCATCCAATGAATCTATAAAAGGTTACTTTTAAATACTCGATTTATAAATTTATCGCTACAAGATTTTTTTGATTGCCATTGTTTACATATTTTTAATAATAACTTCCATTTTTTTCATATTTGATGCCAAATGGGGAGGTTGTTGGCATGTCATGCATGAACTCGCAGACAAAAAATGGTATGATAGTCATATACAATTATAAATAAAACCATTTATAAGACCCACATAATTAAAGGAACCTATGGTGAATTAGTTTATTTGTAATATGTATTACCCTAGCGATCGCTAACCTACATCTTTTAATTATATTTATTTTTAATTGAGTAAATTATTGGTGTATTGGTTGATATTTATTTGAAGACAATAAAAAATACTCCTATAGAGTTGGCTATTAGCATTCGCTAAGCCCATCATATACTTCCAACCCAAACATAGTCCATGCATTAATGGCTTATGCCTATTGGTCACTAATATATAACTACATCTATGCAATATTGTATAAAAGGGAGTTGTTTCACGTATTTTTTTATATCGACTTAAAATTTAATTTGAATTGATTACTTTTTTTTATATCGAATGAGCGTCACAAGAACCTGTAGAGGGGGAGTATAAGGGAATCTAATATGGAGTCTCAATCAGTAAGTATTTACATAGTGAAATGTTGATTATTTGAATTGGTATTGTGGAAAATTGATAAAATAATACTCCTGTGTAGTTGGCCAAATGGATTATTTAATTATTTTAGATTTAGAGGGTTTAATCTATGAGAAAAACCAACCCTACAAAGACTTGATAATCAAGTTCGGTAAGGAGATTCTCAATTTGCGAGGTGGGATCAAGAAATTTTAAAAGATATTGGCATCAAAAAATGAAGTGGTATTTTGGTCTAGATATCTCTCTTGCACCAAAGTTGAAAAGATGACTAAGGCTTTGAAAATAAAATTTGTGTGTGAATTCAAACATTTGTTATTTTTGGTAAAGAACATTATTGTGTAGAAAATGAAATTGCAAATAAAGATCTCCAAAAGATTTGAAGTAGAGATGGTGTTGTTTTTGGTGTTAGAAACACATTGTGTATTACAATGGGCCCAAAGGGAAACCTTCCCAAAAATTTTATGGTGGGGAAGAAATCCAATGAAGAAAATTGTTTCAAATATATGTGGTTGATGACCAATTTGTACATAAACATATCACAGATAGTGTGTCAGGGTTTCAGTATTGCGAAGGGCATCCAAAAATTACAGCAAACAAAAAATATATAACTATTAATTAATTCAAATTGTTTTTTACAATGATATTCATTTGTATAGTCATATGGTCACTCTTTATTTTATATGTTGAGATTTAAAATTTAAAAGGAGGCAATATTTATATCTTCACTGTTATTGAGATGGTATTATAGTTTTATAAGTTGTTTTTGAGTTGTGATTAAATACTTTGATGCCTTGTTTTTAATCACTTTTGGAAGCTTACATTGATTTTGAGTTATTTCTATAGATCCTATTGGGAAGCCTTGGAAATTACTAGTTTTTGGAGTTGAAGGTTTGTTGTTTGGAATTTCTGGTATTGGCAACAAAATACCTCATAATATGGTTCTAGATTTTAGATCCAGGAATACTGAATACTATGAACGAGAGTTTAGTGCTGACTTGATAAGTATTACATTAAAATATTTTGAAACTTCCTTATGGTCTTCATTTATGGATTCAACAATGGTGAAATACATGTTCATTAAAAAATTTAGTTGGAACTATGAGAAACCAATTTCACGTTCATTTGGGGATGCTAATAATGTAAGTTAAAAAAACACAAGCCAACAAATAGTACACATTTATGGTAATTTCTATGGTGAAAAAAATATACTTTTACTTGATGATGTGATATTCTTGTTGCATGAGGTCAAAGAATAAATTACTCTCAAATCCCCAACATACTAGAGATTTGATGGAAACTATAAGAATGATTCAATAATCTAGACTAAATTATGTACATGGTTGAAACATGCAGGAGAGAACAAAAACATGTGTAGATCATTAAAAACGTTCAAACACACAATTGGTGTTTGAATTATATAATTTTCTTCCAAATACAACAATGTATTGTGCATTTTTATGGAATAAAGTAACTACCTTAAAGTTATTACATATTCACAATGCACAATTATTATTTTCAAATTTTTTTTTGGGCAAGAAAAACATTTTTCTCTAACTTTGGTGAAGAGACAATCATGGATCATAGACCCATAAAATAACAAGTTTTCCTAGATCTACATATTTTAAAATTAGTTTTCACACACCGATGTTGGCTTCTCTAAAATAAAAAACAAGTTTTCCCCCAGTTATGCATGGTTTAATCTTATTGACATTTTTAAATTGATAGGAACCTTATTCGCAAGCAATAAATAATCCTAGCGGTCGCTAGATTGTATAAAAAAGAAACATGTTATGCTTATGATTTGCACATCCATGGAGGCTTCCCTGAAATCATAAAATAATTTTTTACCAGATCTTCATATGTTAATCTTAATGATAGTTTGAAAATGATACAACCTTGTCCCAAAGAAAAAATAAAACCTAGCAGCCACTAGCACATATAGAACTAAAACATTTAATGTTTATTGTTTTACAGATTGTTATTTTAAATATTTTATGTTTATTTTTGTTTGGAATATTTTCTATTTATTGGGGTGTCATGGACCACTCCAATGACACCATGCACCATACAAATGATGAAAATTTTGTTTGAGTTTCCAATCTGTTCGAGAACACGATGGATGTTGATCTGCACAAGCTTTTGAAGTTGTTTGCATATATCATGTGTGTCTACGTGGCCATAGATTAGAATATGGGGGTTAACAGGGGGTTTGGTTTTGTTAATTTCATCAATAGGGAGGACACACAGAGAGCTATCAATATGCTCAATGGTTATGGTTATGATAATCTTATTCTCAGAGTCGAATGGGCCACTCCTGTGGTAATTTTCTAGATGATCTGTATTCTAATTTTTTTACCCCTAAGATAATGCAAGATGTTGAAGTTTTTTACTACTTGATGTCTTTCACCATTTTAATGTAAATGATGATACAAAGGATTTGAGGTTGTTTCTTTGTTCTTATAAGAAACATGTTCTCCTAAGATTAAGTAAAATTGAGTAAAATTTTACATCCACAATATTGAAATAATAAATTCAAATGAAATTCTAAAATTAAATTGAAATAAATAGTTATAAAAAAATGAGTGCTGCCTTATTACATTCACATTCCATTTTGGTGCAAATTAAATCTTCAAATTTCACATTTAACAAAATAATTACAGTTTCCAATATTTATTTGTAAAAAATAAAACAAATAAAAATAACAAATCAATTACAAATCAAAATCAATATAAAAATCTAAAAAAAAAATCAAATAAAACTAAAACAGAAATCAAACAAAATTGAAAATAAAAACTAATAGATGTTTTTATTTCATAATCAATAATAAGATAGTAAGATTTGATTATGTTTATTTTCTTTATATTTGATGACAGATAAATTATAGCTTAGATGTAAATCAACATAGAGTTTGGGGTCAAAACTGGAGGGGCCTAATGCTTCCAATGTGTAGTCAATTTTACTCCCACTATAAAAGGAAGGAATCCCATGTTCATCGGCCTATCACCCAGTAGAAGCTGAGTGCTCACCCGAGGCAGGCGTGGGTGCCGAGTCTCTCTTTTATGTGAGTTTTAGTGGGAAGCACTCATCTATGAGTAGTATAAGAGTAGTAAAGAAAGAATTTTAGACATACAAGAATCATAGGGCTCAGAACACCCTCTAGATCCTTGTCGTTTATTCAGATTGAGTGCTTTAATATACTCCATAACATATATTGTAACAGAAGGAAAGATACAATCATTCATTCATAGTATGAAAGGAAAGAGAACTCCTATGAACGAATTATACATAAAACCCACTGATATTCATATCTAATTATAATAGGTAACCTCATTGTATTCATCATTTCATTACAAAGAGCCATAGATTGTAGACCACAATCATGCACATCACTAGGCTTTTATAACTATGCCAAAAAGAAAAAGAAATTACAATGCTAAGCTTAGTACATTCCTTTCTGCATCAAAGTTCCACTCGCAGTTTCCCTGTAGAGCTTCACCCATGTTATCTCTCTCTCTCTATATATATATCTTCATCTATCTCTATATCCCCATATGTATGTTATCTCTGTCTCCTCGTCCCTATCTCCTATTTTACCACTACAGCCACTTGTATTTATCACCTTCACGCGTTGTCAACTCACCTTGCCATGCCCTCAGATCTGTCACCAGGTGTCGAATGTGGTCCTTCAAGTGAGCATGTTCCTTCAGGCCTGATCTCTCCACTTGATCTCATGATGATATTCTAGAAGATCCCATCATTGGCATGCTCTTTCCTAGGCCACCTGTTTCTAGACTGGCATCTTATCTGTGTGCAACCGATCAAGCTTTTACATCCTTTCACGCACCACATGCACTATTTACTTCCTTAAGCATTTTCTCTTGCACTTTTTTTCCTTGTGTGTCATCCTGTAACTGGGGTCCTACACACCCACACACCTTCATACTTATTAAATATTCTAGGGGCCCAACATCACCCCACACTACGCCTATTCTCTGCCCTCGGAAACATTCTACTTGACAAAGGTGCAAGCTAGTTCAATGGAACCAAGATGAAGACATATATTTTACAAAATAATAAGGAATGAAAGAATAGGGGAAAGACTGAAGAATGGGGGGGGATTTTTAATTCAAGAGGCTGGGAAAGTCCCATCACAAATCTGATTCCAGCTTGTTCCATATTTCGACCTTGCCCTTTGCCTTCTAGCATAGGTTGCCCACAACGATGCTTACTTCATCAAAGCTTAGACCAGCTCCCTGGGTACCCAAGGTGTCCACTATTTGTTCCATTTCCTTGCCCAGGTCCACAAGCTTGTCCATTCTCCTTGTAATCTAGGGGTACAATTCCTTCAGTCGATCCTTAGTTGAGCTTCTTAAAGCCTTAATTGCCTATTATTTCTTTTCTACCTCAGCCAGAACCTTGCTCCTTTCTACCCTATTCCCCTTGTTCTTCTCCTAGAACTCCTTCAGCTCTGCTTCAAGCATGGCAACCAAATATCTTGCCACATTATCTCGATCTGCACATGTGTTGTATGTGGCTTCTGCAGAATGGGAAGTGACCTTGATCTCCATGAGTACTTGACTGTACTCAGCAACAAGTTCTATCACTTTTAACTAGTCCTTCTCCTTCAGGTGTGCGCATAGATTCCAATGCCAAGGGTCACCTCTCCATGGTAAGGATGCACGTTAAGTCTTCTAGTCATTCCAACATCGATGCGTACCTTTAGGGGATAGGAGTTAGATCTGGTTGTTTCAAAATGATGGCACTTTTTATTGAGTCTACTTTCTTATAGACCTCCTGCACCTTTGCCTTCTCCTCCTTGAGCTCACACTTTAGTTGCGCATTGATTAAATCCTCCTGTTTTAAGATTCTAGCCACCTTAGCCAAATCTTCCTCCTTCTTGGCCAGCTTTCCCTCTAAAGCCCTTATGCTTTCGTTCTGTGTGAATAACCTCACCTCTATTTCCACCATGACCTTGTTTAGAGCATTATAGAATTACTCGTCCGAGAGATCCTAGGCATTCACTAAGGGGTTATCTCCCTTAGACTCTATCATTGTGATAAGTGCCTTTTGGAAAACTTCAAATTCTAGCTCATCGACATGGGACTCAAATGTCTAAGAAAGCAACTTCTTGGTCCTGGGGTATGTGCCCTCCTTGAATGATCTCATGGCTATAAATCTTTCAGTGGGTATCATGCTTTGGAATCAAGTGAACACCTTCCTTGAATCATCCACGTATCCCATTATCTACCTCTATTCTACATCCAGAGGTCTTCTACCCGAGCACGAGCCTTTGGGGAAGCTAACTATCAGAGTGGGTCCTCCCAGGCTATCATGTCCTTTTTGAACTCCTTCCTCCTTCCCTTCCTTTAGCACTATGTCTGCATTACGCTCTAACTCCTAGTCTACAAGGGCCTCAAGCATCTTCTTCACTTCTCGCTTTGCCACTTCAGTTATCTGCTCCTTTGTAAAATTTGTGGCTCTCTGCCCCTCGTTATCCCTCTCATCTACCTTTGTATCTTAAGTGCCTTCATCACCTTGTGTGCATTTTCATCACGCAAATAAGAACTCTTATTTTTCATCCCCACTTTCTTCCTTCGAGTCATAAACACTAAAAACATGAGGTTCCAAAGGTTCCTTGTCTTTTTTTGGCTCTTCCTCCTTTTCGCCACCTCCTTTACTCTCATCCTCTCCTTCTCCTAGGTATCTTTCCAAGTTGTCGGTTGCCTCTGAGTTAGCTTCTTATCCAACCTCTACTTCTTCCTGAGAGGTGTCTTCTAGTCAGGAGATTTTACCTTCTCTTCTTCCTCAGGAAACCCCTCCATGGTGGTGGGTTGTTCAGGCACCTCTACTTCTGGCGTCTTCTCCTTTACTGGAGAATTATTTCTCTGGACATGGGTGCTTGGTTTGGCACTCGTAGAATGCATGCTCACTATCTAAGGAGTTGGTGCCTTTGGTGCTCATTCCTTTCCTCTACCCCTCTTCTTAGACACATGCTTCTTCTTTCCCAAGGGGTCTTCAGGTATTGAGATCTCCTCCACCAAGTACGTGCCATTCTCAAACTTTGGCCTTATGCGCATGTATGCGTGCATTGCAGATCCTCCAGCGATAGGAAGTTTTATTGGCCTAGTCATATGGATCTCATTTGACATGTACTTCTCCACGTATGCACGTTTACCTCTAGGATAGTTCAATTTCTTCCTCATATCCCTATGCTTCCAGTCCAACTTTCCTAGATCCATCCTTAGCTTCTTTGATTCTTTAAATTTGTTCACTCCCAATTGGAAGTATTGGGAAGTGAACATGAAAGGGAGCTTGCACCCAGGGTTCTATGATTTGTCAATAAGTGGCTATTAGGAGTTGTTCAGGGATCTTCCGCTCTACCCCAAATGTGTTTCTCAAGCACGTATACCATTTTTCAAGCCGCGCTTTGTGGGGAGCCATCATTATATCACATGCATAATTTTCAAACCTCTTCGTGGGTGAAGGGTCTTCAGCTAGGTACTCCAACAAAAACTTGTCTGGTGCATCTAGCACTCTAAATTCTACAAACACTATGGTGAGCAGGACATTTCCAAAGAGGATCCTATCCCCTTCCTTCACGCACTTTACAATTTCCTCAGCAATGTATGCAGACAAGTTGTAAATAATCCCCTCTGTAATCTTCCTATAGACATGTAGCCATGGCTTGTTGACTTACGTCCATCTTTCTTGGCCACTCAGCTTCATTACCAGATGCACAACCATGTTCATAATGGGGTCCTTTATGTCTGAGATGTCATAGTACTATGACCCTTTCTTGCAGGCATACTTTGTGATGATTTCTTTAACAACCTCCTTATCACCAAGGTCATCTTCCAAGCTATCTCCCTCACATATGAGGCATGTAAATTTTACAATCAACTGGGGAGTTACGCACATTTTGTGCCTAGAAAATTGGAAGTAGTCCTCATGTACCTGAGACATCAACCACTGGTACAAGTGATCTGGCTTCCCAAAATAAGGCAACTCATAAAGTTGTAACAACCCTACCTTCGTCAGCTTGACCTTCACGTCATCATTATAGATAGGCAACCCTTCAGGTGTTCACTTGTTGGTTGGGCATACCAATTCTAATGCCATTTCTTTCTTTATAGTGCTGGTGTTATGTTTGTGGATCCTATTTGCATGTTAGAATGTGGTACACCTTCTATGTGTTACACTCAGGTATTTTTACGGTGGTCCCGCTCGCTGGTGAGCGGGTCAGGGGGGTTCGGGGGCGAGGCCCCTGAAGCAAATTTTCATGGGTGGTTTATTAACCTATGGGTAATGGGTAACCATTATGGGCTGTTTTTGGGCCCATGGTTTTTTTTTGGGTCTTTTTCCCATTGTTTTGATACCCACGGTTTTTTTCCCTTGGTTTTGATAGCCACGGTTTTGTATCAAACTACTTAAGAAGTTGTCTATTTATATGGTCTTATGCATATGATAGATGTACAAGTAAATGTATTGCAAATGTGTTTTGAATTCGGGTGTGAATTCTATAGAGTTTGTTGAGCATAGCTCCAAACGGATCTGGGTATTGTATTGAGAGAGTGGAGGCTTGTAATAAAATCTGAGCAAGTGATTCTTGGTGGACGTAGCCCAAATTGGGTGAACCATTAAATCTTGTCTCTCTATGTTGTGTTATTTATTCTACACTTTTATTTGAGATCTGTAATATTTTCTGCATATTAGTTTCTACTGTTACGATTCTGTAAGGGATTATTCCACATATTTTATCTCTTATTTCCTAACAATTGGTATCAGAGCCTGGTTTGGTTTGCTGAAGTGTTGAATCACAGGGAAATTTTTTAGCTTGAGTGGGAGCTATGGCAGATGAAGGAAGATCTAGGGTTGATAAATTCAATGGGTAGAATTTCAGTCTTTGGAAGATGCAGATGGAAGATTACCTTTATCAGAAGGATCTTTATACTCCACTGTCTGAGAAGGTGAACAAACCCTTGAGTATGATAGATGTGGAATGGGATTTGCTGGATAGGAAGGCACTTGGGACAATCTGGCTGTGTCTTGCATCTTCGGTATTATTTAATGTTTCAAAGGAAAAGACTACAAAATATCTAATGGATGCATTAGGGAAGTTGTATGAAAAACCCTCTACCTCTAACAAGATATTTTTAATGAAAAAGTTGTTTAATATGAAGATGTCTGAGAATAGTTCAGTAGCAGATCATTTAAATGATTTCAATACGGTTGTGAATATGCTAGCTTTGGTTACAATAGAATTTGATGAAGAATTTAGGGCTTTATTAATTTTATGCTCTTTACCTGAGAGTTGGAATAGCCTGGTAATGGTGGTAAGTAACTCGGTTCCAGCTAACTCGAAGTTGAAGTTTTAGGATGTTGTAGGGGTGATTCTAAGTGAGGAAATGTGAAGAAAAATCTCTGGGGAATCTTCTACTTCAGGGAATGCTTTGACAGTGGAAACTAGAGGGAGACAGAAGAATAGAGGAAACCGTGGAAAATCAAAAGATCGGGCAAGGTCAAAATCCAAGAACAAGATTGTATGCTGGAATTGTGGAAAGCCTGGGCATGCAAAGAAGGACTGTTGGGAGCTTCGGGATAAGAAGAAACAACAGGAAGAAAACAAGGAGGCAAATGTGGCATCGGGTAATGTATGTCAGGATGCTTTGATTCTTTCTTTGCATAATATTACTGAATCTTGGGTTTTAGATTCAGGGGCTTCTTTTCATGCTACTCCACATAGGCATTATTTTGTTGATTATGTTCAAGGGGATTTTGGGCATGTTTTTCTTGGTGATGATGAGCCTTGCAGTATAGTTGGAAAAGGTTCTGTTCAGGTTAAGATGCAAGAATGGGAATACATGGCTATTGAAGGATGTCAGACATGTGCCTACATTAAGGAGAAATTTGATATCGGTGGGGAAATTGGGAAGTGATGGTTGTACTGTGATATTTACAGCTAACTCTTGGAAGGTTACTAAGGGTGCTCTTATGGTGGCAAGAGGTAAGAAGGTTGGAACCTTGTATTTAACCACTGATAGTACTAATGATTGTAATCTTGTGGCTTCAGATGCAGATACAACATTATGGCACTATAGGCTCGGTCATATGAGCCATAAGGGCATGGACATCATAAAGAAGAATTTTCCTGGATATACAGAAATAGGTTTGGAGTTCTGTGAGGACTGCATATATGGGAAACAGAAGCGAGTAAGGTTTCTCAAGGTTGGACCTACAAAGAAAGAGAGTAAGTTAGAGCTGGTGCATTCTGATGTGTGGGGGCCAGCTCAGGTATCATCTCTTGGGGGTTCAAGTTATTATGTTACTTTTATTGATGATGCAACAAGGAAAGTTTGGGTTTATTGTATTAGAAACAAATCTGATGTATTTGACACTTTTGTTAAATGGAAATCCTTGGTAGAGAATGAAACAAGTCTTAAGCTAAAATGTCTCAGGTCAGATAATGGAGGGGAGTATTGCAGCAATGAATTTAATGATTACTGTTCTAAGAATGGAATCCGCAGGCAAAAGATGGTTCCAGGAACTCCACAGCAGAATGGGGTATCAGAAAGGATGAACAGAACAATAATGGAACGTGCTAGAAGCATGAGATTACATGCAGGACTGCCTCTTTCTTTTTGGGCAGAAGCGGTGAGCACAGCGATGTACTTGATAAACAGAGGACCCTCAAGTGCCTTGGATGGAGGCATACCTGAGGAGGCTTGGTATGGTAAGAAAGTTGATTATTCATTTCTTAGAGTCTTTGGATGTGAGGTGTTTGTTCATATAGACAAGGATGATAGGACCAAGCTAGAGGCTAAATCAGAAAAATGTACTTTCATTAGTTATGGTGGTGATGACTTTGGATATAAATGTTGGAGTATTAAGGACAAGAAAATCATTCGATCTAGGGATGTGGTCTTTAATGAGAAAGTCATGTATAAGCAGTAGTTGTAGGAAAATAGGGAAGAATCCAAGAAAGAATATGCAGCGGTAGAGGATCTTCCGGATGGGAAAGTGACACATGAATCAATTCAGGAACCCCCTCAACAGGAACCCCAAACCTCCTATATTGAGGAGGTCTTCTAGGGTAAGAAGAGAACCTGAATGTTTTTCTCCTTCTCTTTATTATTTATTACTCACTGATAGTGGAGAGCCAGAGAGCTTTGATGAAGCAATGCAGGTAGATGCTAGGAAGAAGTGGGAGTAAGCCATGGATGAGGAGCATCAGGATCTCATGGAGAACCAGACATGGGATTTTGGTGAAGCTACCCGAAGGTAAAAGAGCATTACAGAATAAGTGGGTGTTCAGAGTCAAAGACGAAGAAGGAGGAAAGAAAAGATATAAGGCCCGGTTGGTGGTCAAGGGGTTTACACAAAAACAAGGTATAGATTTTGATGAGATTTTTTCTCCTGTAGTAAAAATGACTTCTATTAGAACTGTTCTAGGAATAGTTGTAGTAGAAGACTTGCACTTAGAACAGCTTGATGTAAAGACTGCATTTCTCCATGGTGATTTGGAGGAGGAACTATATATGCAGCAACCAGAGGGCTATGAGGTCAAAGGTAAAGAGGAGATGGTTTGCAAACTGAAGAAAAGCTTGTATGGCCTGAAACAAGCTCCACGTCAATGGTATAAGAAGTTTGATAGCTTCATGATGGAGCAAGGTTATATCAGATGCCATTCTGACCATTGTGTGTATACAAATAAATTTGAGGATGGAAGTTATATTATCCTATGTTTGTATGTTGATGACATGCTGGTTGCAGGTAAAAACATGTAGGAAATAAAAGTACTCAAGAAGCAGCTAAGTGAATCCTTTGCTATGAAGGATTTGGGTGCAGCCAAACAAATCCTTGGTATGAGGATATCTCGGGATAGGAAGGAACAGAAGCTGACTTTATCTCAGGAAGAGTACATTAAGAAGGTCTTGGAGAGGTTTAATATGCAGGATGCTAAACCGGTTGGGACTCCTTTGGCAGGCCACTTCAAGTTATCAAAGGAGCAGTGTCCCAAGACAGAGCAAGAAAGAAACCAGATGTCAAAGGTACCTTACTCATCAGTAGTTGGCAGTTTGATGTATGCTATGGTGTGCACTAGGCCTGATATTGCCCATGTAGTGGGAGCTGTGAGTAGATTTATGAGTGATCCAGGTAAAGAGCATTGGCAAGCAGTAAAGTGGATCCTTCGGTATTTGAGAGGGACCATGGGGACAATTTTGTGCTACAGTGGATCAAACACCACTTTACGTGGTTATGTAGATTCAGACATGGCTGGAGATGTAGATAGCAGGAGGAGCACAACAGGTTATATTTACACTGTAGGTGGGACAGCAGTGAGCTAGATTTCATGACTACAGAAGCTGGTGGCTTTGTCAACCATGGAGGCTGAGTATGTTGCTGCCACAGAGGCAAGCAAAGAGATGATTTGGCTACAACAATTACTTGAGGAGTTGGGGCATAAGCAGGAGGAATGTAAGCTATATAGTGATAGTCAGAGTGCTATACACCTAGCTAAGAACTCTACTTTCCACTCCAGGATGAAGCATATACAGTTGAGATATCACTTCATCAGGACAGCTTTGGAGGAAGATAAGTTGAAGTTGGAGAAGATTCATACCAGTCAGAATCCTGCAGACATGATGACCAAGGTGGTCACAAGGGATAAACTAAAGCTATGTTCAACTTTGGTTGGCCTTCACAGATGACAGTGAAGGGTTGAGAAGCTTGCTCAGTGGAAATCAGTCTCCAAGTGGGAGATTGTTATGTTTGTGGAGCCTATTTGCATGTTAGAATGTGGTACACCTTCTATGTGTTACACTCAGGTATTTTTACGGTGGTCCCGCTCACCGGTGAGTGGTTCAGGGGGGGAATCCCCCCCGGGGTTCGGGGGTGAAGCCCCCAAAGAAAATTTTCATGGGTGGTTTATTAACCCATGGGTAATGGGTAACCGTTATGGCTGTTTTTGGGCCCATGGTTTTTTCGGTCTTTTGCCCATTTTTTTGATACCCATGGTTTTTTGCCCTTGGTTTTGATACCCACGGTTTTGTATCAAACTGCTTAAGTAGTTGTCTATTTATATGGTCTTATGCATATGATAGATGTACAAGTAAATGTATTGCAGATGTGTTTTGAATTCGGGTGTGAATTCTATAGAGTTTGTTGAGCATAGCTCCAAACGGATCTGGGTATTGTATTGAGAGAGTGGAGGCTTGTAATAAAATCTGAGCAAGTGATTCTTGGTGGACGTAGCCCAAATTGGGTGAACCACGTTAAATCTTGTCTCTCTGTGTTGTGTTATTTATTCTACACTTTTATTTGAGATCTATAATATTTTCTGCATATTAGTTTCTACTATTGCGATTCTGTAAGGGATTATTCCGCATATTTTATCTCTTATTTCCTAACAGCTGGTGTGGTGATTATAGTCACTAACCGGTATGCTCCTCAAATGGGACTCCCATTCCTTCCCCATCATCACTCGGTCAAGGTACTACATTTCTACATACCATTCTTCATTTGTATCTATCTCGGGTTCTGGTTGTTTAGCCTTCACTTTGCCCTTCCCTTTCTTTGGTGTCATGGTCAAGGTAATTGTATCACTCCAATCCTCTCCTTTTTACTTTTCTTTCCTTATCCCAACCTTTGATCTCAAATTCATGATACAATTCTTCTAAACCCATTCCCTAGTTTGTTGAACCCTAACTTTGATAAATTCTTCACAAGACAACGTCTTTTTACTTCTTTCCACACCCGTGTAATTCCTCCCTTCTGGTTCACAATCTCAAACTGGATCTTTACATTTTTAATCACATAGATCTTCTCCTTGATTGAATCTGATAAAACCCTAGCTTATATCTTTCACTTATATCTCCAACTCTTCATTTTCGCAAAGTAAAATGAGAGTGCCCTGACCCTCTATTTATAGTTTTTCCTTTTTCTGGTCATTGAATGCTACTTTACCTGCCCCGTACTCTGTTCATTTAATGCAGATTTTTAAAAAAAATCCTATCTTCAGTGCCTTCACTCACATGCCCTTCCTGCACAAATACTCCTCTTTACCTCGTGTGCCCTTTCTGTGTAAAAACTCCTCCAACCTTATGACGCGCAACCAAACCAACCTGACAGGAGACTTACGTGTGCTCAACCCGCACCAAAGGAACTTATTCTATCATGATTCTTGATTTTTCCTACCTCATGTTTCTTTAAATGCACTTCTTTTTCCTTTTTATGTGGGATCTATGAGTAGTTTTACCTTGGCACCAACCATTCTATCTTTTATCTTCATCTCTCTTTTAACCGAGCTACTCACCTAGGCTCTTAAACGCAACTTCCTCGATACTTTTAATCACATGCTTCTTCACTTTTCTCCATCCCACACTTAAATTATGTGTGGTCCTTTATGCACTCATAAATCCTCCAAAAATAGCAATAAAGTTACCGACGCCCAAGGCGCAAAACAAAACAACAACGTGAAAGGCAAACACAAGGAAAGGAAAAAACATAAAGGAAAATTCTAAACTAACTAGAAAAACTACCTTATTTACAAACACCAAGAAGACTTATTTATAGTAGGGCTTCAGCCTACTACCATTGAAGTGTCCAGGAAACTTTGTCCCATCCAGCGCTTGTAACTAGTGTTGGTGTAAATATTCACTTTACACACTTTGCCCTAATTTTCTATATCCATTTTGCTCAAAAAATGTTTTATTTACTCCAGTGGGTGATCTGCAACTCGTTTTATCCAGTTGAATGCTTTGAAAATGCCCTCAATGTTTTCATTTTTCCCTAATTTGAAACAAATTTTCAAGTTGTCCTCTTGTGTGCCCTAATTCCTTTATTTTTCAGGTTGTGTCATTTTTTCCATTGCCAAAACATGTAAGAAATTTGGGCTTGATCAAATCCCATTTATGTGCAAGTGGAATCCTAATCTCTGGTCAAAAAAATGTAAAATCATGCTTCACTTGAGTTAAAACCAAGAAATCCATCCTCCTTGTGAAAAAATTTGATTTCAGGGGCATCCCATGTATTTTTACGTTTTGACGGGTGTACGGGTGTCACCCGCCCGTCAATTTTATCATCACAACACAATGCTAATGTGGCAGGTTTCTATTGGCTGGGAGCAGTCGCAAAAATGTTGTAAGTTGTTATTTTTTGAAAAATTGACAAAGGAAAAGTTTTCTCCGCGGCCCCGTGTTTGCTATAGTAGTATGCCTATGTGGCATGATTTGATTGGTCAGATGGAGCGGTGGGTGGTAGGGGTCACTTAGAACTTTTCTTCATTTTTGAAAAAGTTCTCAATGTTAAATTTTGCTCCAAGGGCCCACACTCAATGGTATGGTGACACATGGCATAGGAGGATCAAGCAGAGAGGCGGAAGAGTTAGAAAAATTTGAATTTTTTGGCTCCAAAATGCCAATGGAAAATTTTGACCCACAGGCCCACATCTAGACAGTGTCCAGGAAAGGCCATGTGGGGAGGGGTAGATGTTTTGAAGAATTTGAAGTTTTGACTTCAAAATGCTAAAATCACGAATGTGACAAGTAGGAAGGCGACACATGGGAGGAGAAATGGGAATGGGGGCCGAAGAAAACTTTTGGGAATTTTTACCCTTGGTATAAAAGGTAAAAAATGAAGAATAGGCCCGTGTCCAATGAAAACAGGACACATGTCCTAAATTTGGTGGAGGTTTGGAGAGCGGAGAGGAAGTTGAAAATTTTTCAAAATTTTAGCAAAGAATCTCGAGGTAAAAAATTGATCCGCAAAAAATTTGGAGGTGTGCCCCCACATCCAATTAGGGGGAGACACGTGGCATGTTCCAAAAGGGAAAAAGGGAGAACTCAGACCCACATAGGGTTTTGTGCTCGTGGAGGAACGAGGGAAGAATTGGAAGGGTCAGCTCCGTAGTGAATGGGAGACCGCCACGTGGTAGAGGATATAGCGGGTGTTCAGGCCCGTAGAGTTTTTTCAAGAAATTTTCCTTTTCTCAGAAAGGGAGTAGATTTCATTATTTTGGCCGTGAATTTCAGTAGGGCCCACCTAGGGACACGTGGCATGTCTAGGTGGCATGTGGGGAAAATTTTCAAATTTTTCCCGAAGTCAAAAAAGTTTTAAATGCAATTTTGGAGGTGTGGGCCCAAGCCAATCGTCTTGCGACACGTGTCTAGCCCTATCAGGGTTCAAAAAGTTAATTTTTAGTTATGTGTGTGGAATCCCATCAGACACGTGGAGGGCAGAGATTTAAAATTGATTTAATCAATGGTTGCTGTGCATTTTCATTTTTTGGGCGCCATGGAAGCTCCAAGAAGTGTGGAATCATTATTTTTGCACCAAATCACATGAAATTTTATATGATTTCACATACTTTCAGCATTTTGAGTGCAATGGAATCATTTTTATGAGCTGATTCAGTGCCCTATAATGTTTTTTGTGAAATATTTTTCTCAACCCGTGAAAAGCACGTGAAGGGGAAAAAATGAAAAGTTACAAAGTTAAAATGATGAAGTAAAAGGTGAAAAATGATTATAAATCCATGCTGGCATGGTGGAATGCCAAAAACGTGACCCTAGGATGGATAAGGATCTGAGTTCATGTAATATTTTAAAATATTCATGCATCTCTGGCATTTGGTGAGCTGTTTTATAGTTTTATATCATTTTTCATCAAATGGATAGGGTTTTGTAACAAATTTGATCCCTTTGGCATATTCTTTTCTTGGGATACAAGGATCCAAGATGGTAGAGGATATATGATGTAATTTGGAGGCATTTTAGAGGTTTGTTGAGAATTTTGGAGGAGAGAATAATTTTCACAAGGGAAACTAGAAGAGGTCCATTTTCTTATGGAGGAACTGCCTAAGAGCCATTTTTTATTCTTGTTTGCATTAAATGTTCATCATGTTGAATTGGTCTCAGCTGTAAAGCCATCAACAAGATTTGAGATTGTCTAAATAACATTCCCTTGCTGATATATCTGATCAAATTCTTTGATTAATTGGTTTTGTCTCTTGGCAAAGTTTGCATACACTTGTGTTTCAGTATGTTTTCAATTTATGTTTTATGCTCATGTTGAAATCTTGTGTTTAGGATCTCTCTGATCATACAGGGTCTCATTTCTTGTTGATGGTTTATTGGAATTTGCAATCTTGCATTCAGAAGAGATCTCATCTGATAGAAGATAAACAGATTTAAAATCATCTTACTGTCCTTGATTAATGAGACTGTCTGTAAACCTTTGGGTGCACCTTAGGTCATGATTAAATAGGGATTCTTGGATGCTTCATTGATATTTTGCTTCAAGCCTTTGTGGCAGGTTATCAAAGTTTGTATGGAATAGTGTATATTTGGGCATCCATGTGTGCACACATCCTAGTTGAAAGAGAACTTCAAATTCATTGAAACATCTCTTTTGTTTAGGTGTTGTAATTCATTTGCAAAGTTTCCCAAAGAATGTGATGACTCCAAACTACTCTTGTCCCAACATCTCTCATCATAATTTCATTTTAAACTAACTCAGCCTACCTACAATACCCCTACATTTTCATTGTGTGTCCACAAAAGAATTCAATCCTTTCACTAAAATGCACAAACTTGATCAGGGTTTTATCATGTCTTTAGTAGCTCTAGCTTTGTTTTGAGAACATTTCCATCATTTAGTAGTGACAACTCCTTTGAGTTTGGATAATGGATATTTGATCATGTTTTCACAAAGCCTCTTCCATATTATATGCAAAACACAAGGACATCTCCATCTCCTTACCATATAGGGGCTGCAGTACATGTTCTCTTGCCTTGGTTGATAGGCACAACCTAAAATAGTGAGGGTTAGATCAAAACCCTCTTGAAGGTGCTATCCACTCACTTAGTTCTTGAATGCAAAAAAGTAGATAGTTGTGCTTCCCTGGCTATAAACGACATACAAAACACCTATCCATCCTTGAGTGTCTTGTGCAAGTTCATGATGTTGTTCAAGTTGTGAAGGAGATTAAATCTAGATACCAACACCTGAGTGGCACCGTTGTCGGAGACTTCTTGGAATTTCTTGGTGGTTTTGAATTATTTGAAAGGTTTGAGAATTTGTGTGATTAAGTATTTGATTTTTTACATTCTTGAGACATCATTTCATACTTCAAATCTGCATGTTTTGGGTAAAAAGGATTTCAAACTCAACCTGCTCTTATCATTTACCAGTAGTTTATATGATTTGGATGTACTATTCTTGGTTGAATTAAGAAGAAGAAGATCTGATTTGTAAACCCTTGCAAAGTTTTATAGCATACATTTGAAAGAATATTTGTGTTCTTTCTTGCACAACTAAGGTGGAAATCATTAGTGGCGACAACATGTTGCTTGGTTCTTGAAATACAAGTTGTCTTACACATTTCTGTCATTTGAAACTTGTTGTTTAAATTTGTCAAACTCGAGGGAAGGATATCCCTCTTCATCAAGGACTCTTCTAAGAAGTCTCTCACTGAATCAAGAAGCTCAGAACTAGAGGGAAGAAGAGTGTGGAAAGTGGTTGGTGATTTGGTTGTAAGAAAAGAAATCCCCATAGTTTAATTTGAAGGAGAGAAGCCTGTTATTAAATATTATAATTCTTCTTCAAGTAGGTCTGATTAAGGAAATCTTCTTGCTGATTTTCATTCTCCATTAGGTGAGGGACCTTCTTGTGTATTTAAAAAACCTATTCCTATATCTGCTCCTGTGGTTTCTAAGTTTGCTAAAGTTTATCAAGAGAGAGAGCCTTTGGGGGGTTGTCATTTTAGAGATCATTCATCTATTCCAATCAGACCCATTACTACTCCTCATCAGCTTGTTTCACCTCCAAGATCACCCCCACCAAACAATATGGCTCTGCCTAGACCTCCATTTTTTGTTAACACCTTTGGTCCTATAGATTTTGGAGGAATGGATGGTTATCCAAATTCTGTCCCACAAGATGTGAGAAATAGGTTACCAAAATTCCAAGGTAATAATGCCATAACTAGAGATCAGTATCTCAAACTCTTTGTTAACATGATGGAAGATTTTGAAATAGAATTTGAGGATGTGTATATTAATTTTTTTATCCATACACTTGAGGAAGATGCAAGAGATTAGTATAAAGATCTACTTGATAAGTCTATTGATTCATGGACTGAGATGAGTAATGCATTCAGATTACAATATGGAGATAAAACAGATCCAAGGTTCCTTCTATACGAGTTTGAGAATATCAAGAAGAACCCTAATGAGACCATTCATGAATTTAATACAATATCTAATAAAACATTGAGAATGATTCTTGTTATTTTGAGGCCTTTTGATGAGTCTTGCTTGATCAAATACGTAGATGCATTTGATAAAAAGGCATCTTATTACTTGAGAGATAAAAAATACTACAAACTTGAGACAAGATTTCACCATGGCACTTCAAATTGAAAATAATATCAAGGATGTTGGTAAACCACATAAGAGGGATGGTGTGAAGCTGATAAACCCTGAGAAGCCACAAGCTAGTGAGGGTGCTGATTTAGAAGATGTCTTCAAGACTTTGGTAGGGGCTGTTAAAGAAATTTCTTACAAGTTAGCCCGGGATGAGAAAGGAATTGGGAAAAGTTCACAAGGACAACAAAGAACTCAAAACCATGATAGATTTGGCAATCATCCTAGGGGTGATCAAAGAAAAGATGATAGAGGTAAAGGGCCTATTTGATCTGCAAGTAGACAACCCCAAGCATGTGAAAATAGAGTGGTGCCTGACCCTCTGACTGCTAGAGTTCTTGTTGTTCAAGAAATTTTTGAAATGGATTGGTGTGACATATGTTCTCTTCCTCATCCACCATGTGAAATAGACCAGAAAGATTTTGATGATGATAATGAGAATGAAATGGATGACAATATTTGTATGATGGGTAGCTCTTCAGGCTCACAACAAGTAACAACATCAATAGATGTGATAAGTGCAAGGACTGCTGCAACCTTTTGGGATTGCATAAAGAGGGTATCTTTTCTTTCTCTTCCTCAAGTTCATGATGTAGATGTAGTTTAGGCTTTTAAGATTCCTAATAATGACTTTTAATATCTAAGGGATTTAATGATCAAGAAGTATGATGGTGGTATGCCTTTGGAGGAAGATAGACAATTGTTAATGAATGTTGTGGTTGGTCAAGAAAGGAGTACAATACTAGAAGTAAAGTTGTTAACGGATCTGGTCCTCAAGCCAAACTAAAGACACACTTGCTCACAAGTATTCCCAAAGGTAATCCTAAAAGAGAAAGAATTTCCAAGATCCCTACTATCCCATGTAAAAATATCAGTCCTCTCCATGCCCAGGCTGCCAAGAATACTTCTCCATCTGATGAACCTTCTTGTTTCCCTTCCAATCTTGTTTTGCCAAGGAATGTTCCATATGATATAGCCCAGGTACTAGGCCAAATTAAAGTGAGTGTTCCCATCATTGAGTTGATTAGAATACCTAAGCACAAGAAAATATCCTTTGAATACTTGGGATTGAAAGAAGAAAAGGTTACCCCAAGTAGAAATGTAAATGTTGTATAGATTCCTCTTCAAAGCATTGTTAGCCTTGAAACACCACCACCAATGGAAGATCTTGGAGAGGCAATTGAAGTATATTTGGGGACATCCTTGGTTGATTCCCAATTGAATGTTGATCCATTCTTCACAACTTTTCTCATAAAAGGTAGATTGCTTCACAATTACATTTTTGCTTTCGGTGCATCATGTAACGTCATACCTCTAGAAGTCATGAATGAGTTGGATATCAACGTGACAACAGCATATGGGAAGTGTATAGCCATGGATTAAATGGAAGTGTGGGTTGTTGGTTGTGTGAAGGGGTTAGTAGTGCAACTTATAACCTATTCAGATAAGAATTTAAAACTTGATGTTGTAATTGTTAACTGCCCTACCAAATGGGGTATGATTTTGTCAAGAAAATGGGCTGGAAGTGTTGGTGGTAGTGTTCAAATGGATATATTTTTTTCCACCATTCCCATTGAGGGCAGCCTTGTCAAACTCTATGGTGAAAATAAGATGTTACACTTGATTGAAGATCCCAATAATGCTTCTTATAAAGTGTTGTTTGATGATGTAGATGTTGACCACTTCATTGGTTTTGATGATGGAAAAGGGAATAAGATGGATAAATCAGAGTGCCTTGGTATGGTAGGTTCTCCATGGACATTACTATTTGATGGAGCTTGCTCCAAATTTGGTAATGGTGCTGGTATAGTGTTGGTTTCTCCTAGTTTAGAAGAGTTTCCTTTTTCCTTCAAGCTCAATTTTGAGTGTACTAACAACATTGCTGAGTATGAGGAATTATTATTGGGATTAAGGATTGCATGGAAATATGGAGTGAAGGATATTGTTGCCAGGGGGGTTCAGAGCTGGTTGTCAAGCAAGTAAGAAAGTTGTATGCTACGATAAATCAGCGTATGAAACAATATAAGCACATTGTTTGGGACTTGATTGAAATGTTTGATTCCATTAACATTGTTTACCATGATAGAAGTCTTAATGTTTCTGCTGATAAGCTTGCTTTCCTTTGTTCTATATTCAATAATTACACTGTTTCACCTTTTTGTGAATATGATATTGAAGTACTAACAAGGCCAACTATCCTGGATACTATGAAGCATTGGCAGATTTTTGATGATGATGCACAAGTGTTGAGATTCTTACAATTCCAAGGTGATTTTTCTACTCAAATTATTGATTGGGAACCATTAGTATGCATGAATGAAGGTAGAGAAACATTTTTTGACAAGGAAATTATACAATTGAAGACAAATACCATTCCTAATGGTCTTGTTGCACTTGAATCCAATTTTAGCAATGCTGATTGTATGATTAATAGAAAGATGTCTTCTTCAAGAGATGTGGAAGAGATAAACTTGGGAACTAAAGACAAACCAAGGAAGATCTGGTTGGGCAGCCATCTCACCAAAGAAGAGAAACAGTCATATTCCCAACTTTTAAATAAATATCAAGACTGCCTTGCTTGGTCTTACTTAGAGTTGAAGGCATATAGAGAAGATTTATTTCAGCATGAGATCCCTCTTGAGGCCAAAACCAAGCCATTTAGACAAAAACAAAGGCCTATTAACCCACTGATTTCCATGAAAATGTAAGAAGAGTTGAAGAAATTGAGAGATGGTGGCATTATTCAGCCTACTAGATACTCTTCTTGGGTTTCCAACCTTGTGCCAGTTAGAAAGAAGAATAGAGATATCAGACTTTTTGTGGATTTTAGGAATCTAAAAAAAGCATCTATGAAGGACAACTATCCTTTTCCAAACATGGAGAATATGTTGCAGCTTATAACAGGGTCAGAAATGCTTTCTACTTTGGATGGTTTCTTCGGATACAATCAAGTAGTTGTCAAAGAATCAGAAAGACTTAAGACAATCTTCACTACTTCTTGGGGGACTTATGTTTTTGTAAGGATGCCTTTTGGATTAATGAATGTTGGTGCTACTTTTCAAAGGGAAATGGATGTTGCCTTTTCTGGTTATATCTATGAGTTTATTGCAGTTTACCAAGATGATGTGACTATTTTTTCAGGGCAACGAGTAGACCATTTTCAACACCTAGAGAAGATGTTGATCAAATGTAGAGAGTATGGCATTTCACTTAATCTAAAGAAGTTTCATTTTGGTGTGCCAAAGGCCAAGTTGTTGGGGCATATTGTGTCCAAAGAAGGTGTTATGATAGACCTTGAGAGAGTGGAAGCAATCAGCAAAGTGCCTATTCCAAGAACCAAGAAGGGTATTCAATCTTTCTTTGGCCAAATCAATTTCATTAGAAGGTTTGTCTCCAATTTTGCTGAGTTAAATATTCCAATCATAAGCATGTTAAGAAAGGATCAAGTCATTAAGTGGGAAGAGGATGCCATCCAATATTTTGAAGGAATAAAGGATGCACTCAAGCATGCACCTATTTTGGAAGCTCCAAACTATAAGATGCCTTTCCAAATCTTCTCTTTTGCATCTGAATTTACTATTGCTTCAGTTTTGTTACAAAAGGATGAGAATGGAGCTGAGAGGCCTATTGCTTTCTTTAGAAATGATTTATAAGCAGCTAAACTAAAGTACACAATTATCGAGAAACAAATATTTGTATTGGTAAAAGCGACAAAGATTTTTAGGCCCTACATTTTGAGTTCAAAGGTTGTTGCTTATGTTCCCCACACCATGGTTAAAGACATCTTATCTGACATGGAGATTTCAAGCAAGAGATGTAGGTTGGTCAAAAAATAACAAGAGTATGATATGTATATCCAAACTACAAAGCTCGTAAGAGGTTTAGGTCTTGTTAAGCTCATGGCTGAGAGTAATTTACAAAACGTAGAAGTGAATCAGCTAGAGGAAGGAAGGGAAAACCTTATTGAAAAATTGATGGATTCTAAATGGTACAAGGATGTGATATTATACCTTGAGGACCTATGTTGTCCTATTCACTTGAAAAAAATTTAGAAAAGAGCCCTTACGTTGGCTTCTCAAAAATATATCACAACAGACCTTGGGTTGGCTTGGAAGAACCCTTAGGGTGTCCTCTTGAAATACATAACTGAAGATGAAGCTCTCGAGTTGATTGCTGATTTCCATGGGGGAGTTTGTGGAGGACATTTTGGTGGGAGGGTGAAAACACATAAGATTTTAAGAGCTGGTTATTGGTGGCCAACTCTTTTCAAAGATGCAAACCGGCTAGTTAGAAGATGTGATAGTTGTCAATGCTTCTCAGGAAGATTGAAAGCTTCAAGCTTCCTTCCTTTGCAGCCTCTATCAATTGTAGCTCCTTTAAAACAATGGGGAATGGATTTTATTGGTGAGATTTCATATCCTTCTAGTGATGGTTACAAATGGATTCTTGTAGCAACTGATTATTTTACAAAATGGGTTGAGGCAATTCCATCTAGAAAGGCAACACACTAAGTGGTAATGGATTTCTTGTTGAATCATCTCATATGTAGGTTTGGAGTTCTAGTTAAGATTGTATCTGATAATGTTATGTGTTTTAGAGCCAAGCCATTGATGGCAATGTGCAATGAATATGGGATAAATCTGACTTATTCTTCAAACTACAATCTACAAGGTAATGCACAAGTTGAATCAAGTAACAAGAACTTTTTCAAGATCATTAGACGAACCTTGGAAATCAACAAGAAGAAGTGGGGAGAATAGTTGAAATTTGTAGTTTGGGATCATAGAATAACTCTAAAAAGAGAAACTGGTAAAATTCCATTTGAACTGGTGTATGGAACGCAGGCTTTGCTGCCATTACACCTACAATCATCCACTTTTCAATTTTCCCAGCAGTTGGAAGATCAAGAGCATGGCCCATATAAATCAAGAATAAATCATATCATTGAGTTGGATGAAGAAAGGAGAGCTTCTCATCAAAGGCATGTCAGGTTTAGGGAGAAATTGAAGAAGTTGTTTGATAAGAAGGTCACCCCTAGAGCTTTTAGTGTTGGAGATCTGGTTTTGCTGTGGGATAGTAGGCATGAAGATAAGGGAAAGCATGGAAAGTTTGATGCTTTATGGATGGGCTCTTATGCCATTGATATTAGGATTGGAGAAAATACATTTTTCTCAAATATTTGGATGGGGATTTGCTAGAACTACTTGTTAATGGTAGAAATTTAAACAATTTCTTGGATTGAATCCCCATGTGAGGTATGCACAAGTTGTACATTTTGTATAGCCCTTTTTTTTGTTTTGTCTTCGCATTTTTCTTGCTGTTGTCAGCGCATGGTTTGCCCTTTTTTCCTTGGCAACCATTTTTGGTCTAGTTTTCTCAGTACTTTTTGGTGGAAATTCTGGTTTTTGGGCTGCTCTGCATTTTTAGACTCCTTGTCCAATGGATTTCTAGCACTTGGTCTACATTGTGATCTTGTGGCACTCGTTGAGAGTGCCCATCCCCAAGTAGGAGCCAATGTTGGTACAAATATTCACTTTACAAACTTTTCCCTAATTTTCTATATCCATTTTGCTCAAAAAAACATTTTATTTTCTCCAGTGGGTGATCTGCAACTCATTTTATCCAGTTAAATGCTTTGAAAATTCCTTCAATGTTTTCATTTTTCCCTAATTTGAAACAAATTTTCAAGTTGTCCTCTTGTTTGCCCAATTCCTTTTATTTTCAGGCTGTGTTGTTTTTTCCATTGCCAAAATGTGTAGGAAATTTGGGCTTGATCAAATCCCATTCATGTGTAAGTGGAATCCTAATCTCTGGTCGAAAAAATGTAAAATCATGCTTCACTTGAGTTAAAACCAAGAAATCCATCCTCCTTGTGAAAAAATTTGATTTCAGGGGCATCCCATGTTTTTTTACATTTTGACGGGTGTACGGGTACGCCCATTAATTTTATCATCACAACACAATAATAATGTGGCAGGTTTCTATTGGTTAGGAGTGGTTGCAAAAATATTGTAAGTTATTATTTTTTGAAAAATTGACGAAGGAAAAGTTTTCTCCATAGCCCCGCTTTTGCTATAGCAGTATGCCTACGTGGCATGATTTGATTTTTCAGATGGAGCGGTGGGTGGTAGGGGTCACTTATAAATTTTCTTCATTTTTAAAAAAGTTCTCAATGTTAAATTTTTCTCCGAGGGCCCGCACCCAATGGGATGGTGACACGTGGCATAGGAGGATCAAATGGGAGGCGGTGGAGTTAAAAAAATTTCAAATTTTTTGGCTCAAAACGTCATGGAAAATTTCAACCTGGAGACCCACACCCAATGGAAGGGTGACACATGTCCAGGGAGGTCAACTGAAAAAGTGGGGACGTGGAAGAGTTTGAAAATTTTGGCCTCAAAATGCTAGAGGAAAAATTTGGCCTGAAATCCCATGCCCAATGGGATGGTGACACACGTCCAGGAGAGTCAGCATGGAGAGGTGAATAGTTGGAAAAATTTGAAGTTTTTGGCTTCAAGATGCTAAGATATTTTTTTTTCCCGAAGGCCCGTGACGAGTAGGAAGGAGACACATGTCCAGGAGGAGAAATGGGAATGGGGCTCGAAGAAATTTTTTGGGAATTTTTACCCTTGGTATAAAAGGTAAAAAATGAAGAATAGGCCCACGTCCAATGAAAACAAGACACATGTCCTAAATTTGGCAGAGGTTTGAAGTGTTGAGAGGAAGTTGAAAATTTTGTAAAAATTTTAGCGAAGAATCTCGAGGTAAAAAATTTATCCTCAAAAAATTTGGAGGCGTGCCCCCACATCCAATCAAGGGGCGACACGTGGCATGTTCCAAAAGGGAAAATGGGAGAACTTGGGCCCACAGAGGATTTTGTGCTCCCAGAGGAATGAGGGAAGAATTGGAAGGGTTGGCTCCGTAGTGAATGGGAGACTGCCATGTGGCAGAGGATATAGTGGGTGTTCGGGCCCGCAGGGTTTTTTGAAGAAATTTTCCTTTTCTCAAAAATGGAGCAAATTTCATTGTTTTTGCCGTAACTTTTAGTAAGGCCCACCTATGGACACGTGGCGTGTCTAGGTGGCATGCGGGGAAAATTTTCAAATTTTTCCCGAAACCAAAAAAGTTTTAAATGTAATTTTTGAGGCGTGGACCCGACCCAATCGTCTTGCAACATGTTTCCAGCCCTATCAGGGTTCAAAAGGGTAATTTTGGCTTATGTGTGTGGAATCCCATGAGACACATGGAGGGAAGAGATTTAAAATTGATTTAATCAATGGTTGCTATGCATTTTCATTTTTTAGGCGCCATGGAAGCTCTAAGAAGTGTGGAATTGTTATTTTTACACCAAATCACATGAAATTTTATATGATTTCACATCCTTTTAGCCTTCTGAGTGCAATGGAATCATTTTTATGAGCTAATTCGGTGCCCTATAGTGTTTTTCATGAAAAAAATTTCTCAGCCCGTGAAAAACACGTGAAAGGTAAAAAATGAAAAGTTACAGAGTTAAAATGATGAAGTAAAACGTGAAAAATGATTGCAAATGCATGTTGGCATGGGAATGCCAAAAAATGACCCTAGGATGGATAATGATGATTTCCCTATGTGCATCTCTGGATAAGGAGTTTGAGTTCATCAAATGGATAGGGTTTTTTAACAAATTTGAATATTTCTTGGGATGCAAGGATCCAAGGTGGAAGAGGATATATGATGTAATTTGGAGGAATTTTGGAGGAGGAGAGAAGAATTTTCACAAGGGAAACTGGAAGAGGTCCATTTTATTTTGGATGAGCTACCTGAGAGCCATTTTTATTGTTGTTTGCATCAAATGTTCATCATGTTGAGTTGGTTCCAGCTCTAAAGCCATCAACAAGCTTTGAGATTGTCTAAATAACATTCCCTTGCTGATATATCTAATCAAATTCTTGGATTAATTAGTTTTATATCTTGGCAAAGTTTGCATACACTTGTGTTTCAGTATGTTTTCAATTTATGTTTTATGCTCATGTTACAATCTTGTGTTTAGGATCTCTCTGGTCATATACGGTCTCATTTCTTGTTGATGGTTTAATTACATTTGATATCTTCCATTCAGAAGAGCTCTCATCTAATAGAAGATAAATAGATTTAAAATCATCTTACTGTCCTTGATTAATGAGACTCTCTATAAACCTTTGGGTGCACCTTAGGTCATGATTAAATAGGGATTCCTGGATGCTTCATTGGTATTTTGCTTCAAGCCTTTGTGGCAGGTTATCAAAGTTTGTATGGAATAGTGTAGATTTGGGCATCCATGTGTGCACACATCCTGGTTGAAAGAGCACTTCAGATTCATTGAAACATCTCTGTTGTTTAGGTGTTGTAATTCATTTGCAAAGTTTACCAAAGAAGGTGATGACTCCAAACTACTCTTTTCCCAACATCTCTCATCAGAATTTCATTTTACACTAACTCATCCTACCTACAATACCCCTACATCTGCATTGTGTGTCCACAAAAGAATTCAATCCTTTCACTAAAATGCACAAATTTGATCAAGGTTTTATCATGTCTTTAGCAGTTCTAGCTTTGTTTTGAGAACATTTCCATCATTTAGTAGTGAAAACTCCTTTGATTTTTGATAATGGATATTTGATCATGTTTTCACAAAGACTCTTCCATATTATATGAAAAACACAAGGACATCTCCATCTCCTTACCATATAGGGGCTGCAATACAGGTTCTCTTGCCTTGGTTGATAGGCACAACCTAAAATAGTGAGGGTTAGATCAAAACCCTCTTGAAGGTGCTATCCACTCCCTCAATTCTTGAATGCAAACAAGTGGATAGGTGTGCTTCCCCGACTATAAATGACATACAAAACACCTATCCATCCTTGAGTGTCTTGTGCAAATTCATGATGTTGTTCAAGTTGTGAAGGAGATTAAATCTGGATACCAACACCTGAGTGGAAACATTTCTGGGGACTTATTGGAATTTCTTGGTGTTTTTGAAGTATTTGAAAGGTTTGAGAATTTGTGTGATTAAGTATTTGAGCTGTTACATTCTTGAGACATCATTTCATACTTCAAATCTGCATGTTTTGGGTAAAAAGGATTTCAAACTCAGCCTGCTCTTATCATTTACCAACAGTTTATATGATTTGGATGTACTGTTCTTGGTTGAATTAAGAAGAAGAAGATCTGATTTTTAAACCCTTGCAAAGTTTTATAGCATACATTTAATATAATATTTTAGTACTTTCTTAGACAACTAAGGTGGAAATCCTTAGTGTCGACTCCATGTTGTTTGGTTCTTGAAATACCAGTTGACTTACACATTTCTGTCATTTGAAACTTGTTGTTTAAATCTGTCAAACTCGAGGGAAGGATATCCCTCTTCATCAAGGACTCTTCTAAGAAGTTTCTCACTGAATCAAGAAGCTCAGAACTAGAGGGAAGAAGAGTGTGGAAAGTGGTTGGTGATTTGGTTGTAAGAAAAGAAATCCCCATAGTTTAATTTGAAGGAGAGCAGCTTGTTATTGAAGATTATAATTATTCTTCAAGTAGGTCTGATTAAGGAAATATTCTTGCTGATTTTCATTCTCCATTAGGTGAGGGACCTTCTTGTGTATTTAAAAAACCTATTCCTATATCTGCTCCTGTGGTTTCTAAGTTTGCTAAAGTTTATCAAGAGAGAGAGCCTTTGGGGGGTTGTCATTTTAGAGATCTTTCATCTATTCCAATCAGACCCATTACTACTCCTCAACAAATTGTTTCACCTCTAAGATCACCCCCACCAAACAATATGGCTCTGCCTAGACCTCCATTTTTTTTTAACACCTTTGGTCCTATAGATTTTGGAGGAATGGATGGTTATCCAAATGCTGTCCCACAAGATGTGAGAAATAGGTTACCAAAATTCCAAGGTAACAATGCCATAACTGGAGATCAGTATCTCAAACTGTTTGTTAACATGATGGAATATTTTGAAATATAATTTGAGGATGTGTATATTAATTTTTTTATCCATACACTTGAGGAAGATGCAAGAGATTGGTATAAAGATCTTCCTGATAACTCTACTGATTCATGGACTGAGATGAGTAATGCATTCATATTACAATATGGAGATAAAACAGATCTAAGGTTCCTTCTATCCGAGTTTTAGAATATTAAGAAGAACCATAATGAGACCATTCATGACTTTAATACAAGACTTAATAAAACATTGAGAAGGTTTCCTGTCATTTTGAGGCCTTGTGATGAGTATTTCTTGATCAAATATGCAGATTCATTTGATAAAAAGGAATCTTATTACTTGAGAGAAAAAAATCCTAGAAACTTGAGACAAGCTTTCACCATGGCACTTCAAATTGAAAATAATATCAAGGTTGTTGGTAAACCACTTAAGAGGGATGGTGTGAAGCTGATAAACCCTGAGAAGCCACAAGCTAGCAAGGGTGATGATTTAGAAGATGTTTTCAAGACTTTGGCAAGGTCTATTAAAGAAATTTCTTAGAAGTTAGCTCGGGATGAGAAAGGAATTGGGAAAAGTTCACAAGGAAAGCAAAGAACTCAAAACCATGATAGATTTTGCAATCATCCTAGGGGTGATAAAAGACAATATGATATAAGTAAAGGGGCTATTGGATCTACAAGTAGATAACCCCAAGCACGTGAAAATAAAGTGGTTCCTGACCCTCTTACTACTAGAGTTGTTGTTGTTCAAGAAATTGCTGATATGGATTGGTGTGACAGATGTTTTCTTAATCATCCACCATGTGAAATAGACCAGCAAGATGTTCATGATGATAATGAGAATGAAATGGATGATAATATTTGTATGATGGGCAGCTCTTCAGGCTCACAACAAGCAGCAACATCAACAGATGTGATAAGTGCAAGGACTTCTGCAACCTTTTGGGATTGCATAAAGAGGGTACCATTTCTTTCTCTTCCTCAATTTTATGATGTACATGTAGTTTAGGCTTTTGAAATTCCTAACAATGACTTTTAATATCTAAGGGCTTTAATGATCAAGAAGTATGATGGTGGTATTCCTTCAGAGGAAGATAGAAAATTGTTAATGAATGTTGTGGTTGGTCAAGAAAAGGAGCACAATACTAGAAGTAAATTTGTTAAGGGAGCTGGTCCTCAATCCAAACTAAAGACACCCTTTGTCACAAGTATTCCCAAAGATAATCCTAGAAGAGAAACAATTGCCAAGAACCCTACTGTCCCATGAAAAAATATCTGTCCTCTTCATGCCCAGGCTGCCACGAATACTTCTCCATCTGATAAACCTTCTTGTTTCCCTTTCAATGTTGTTTTGCAAAGGAATGTTCCATATGATATAGCCCGGGTATTGAGCCAAATTAAAGTGAGTGTTCCCGTCATTGACTTGCTTAGAATACCTGAACACAAGAAAATAGCTTTTGAATACTTGGGATTGAAAGAAGAAAAGGTTATCCCAAGTGGAAATGTAAATGTTGTATAGAATCCTCTTCAAAGCATTGCTGGCCTTGAAACACCACCACCAATGGAATATCTTGGAGAGGCACTTGAAGTATATTTGGGGACATCCTTGGTTGATTTAGAATTGAATGTTGATCCATTCTTCACAACTTTGCTCATAAAAGGTAGGTTACTTCACAATTGCATGTTTGATTCCTTTGCATCATGTAATGTCATGCCTCTAGAAGTCAAGAATGAGTTGGATATCAAAGTGAAAAAAACATATGGGAAGTGTATAGCCATGGATTCAAGGGAATTTCTGGTTGTTGGTTGTGTGAAGAGGTTGGTAGTGTAACTTGCAGCATATCCGGATAAGAATATAAAACTTAACGTTGTAATTGTTGACTGCCCTACCAAATGGGGTATGCTTTTGTCAAGAAAATGGGATGCACGTGTTGGTGGTAGTGTTCAAATGGACATGTCTTTTGCCACCATTCCCATTTAGGGTAGACTTGTCAAAATCTATGATGAAAAGGATATGTTACACTTGATTGAAGATCCCAACAATGCTTCTTATGAAGTGTTGTTTGCTGATGTAGATGTTGACAACTTCATTGGTTTTGCTGATGGAAAAGGGAATAAGATGGATAAATCAGAGTGCCTTGGTATGGTAGGTTCTCCATGGACATTACTATTTGATGCAGCTTGCTCCAAATTTGGCAATGGTGCTGGTATAGTTTTGGTTTCTCCTAGTTTAGAAGAGTTTCCTTTTTCCTTCAAGCTCAATTTTGAGTGTACTAACAACATTGCTGAGTATGAGGCATTATTATTAGGATTAAGGATTTCATGGAAATATGGAATGAAGGATATTGTTGCCAGAGGGATTCAGAGATGGTTGTCAAGTAAGTAAGAAAGTTGTATGCTACAAAAAATCAGCGTATGAAACAATATAAGCATGTTGTTTGGAACTTGATTGAAATTTTTGATTCCATTAACATTGTTTACCATGATAGAAGTATTAATGCTACTGCTGATAAGCTGGCTATCCTTGGTTCTAGATTCGACAATTTCACTGTTTCACCTTTTTGTGAATATGATATCGAAGTGCTAACAAGGCCAGCTGTCTTGGATACTATGAAGCATTGGCAGATTTTTGATGATGATGCACAAGTGTTGAGATTCTTACAATTCCAAGGTGAGTTTTCTACTCAAAATATTGATTGGAAACCATTAGTATGCATGAATGAAGGTAGAGAAACTTTTTTTGACAAGGAAATTATACAATTGAAGACAAATACCATTCCTAAAGGTCTTGTTGCACTTGAATCCAATTTTAGCAATGTTGATTGTATGATTAATAGAAAGATGTCTTCTTCAAGAGATGTGGAAGAGCAAAACTTGGGAACTAAAGACAAACCAAGGAAGATTTGGTTGGGCAGCCATCTCAGCAAAGAAGAGAAACAGTCATATTCCCAACTTTTAAAGAAATATCAAGACTACCTTGCTTGGTCTTATTCAGAGTTGAAGGCATATAGAGAAGATTTATTTCAGCATGAGATCCCTCTTGAGGCCAAAACCAAGCCATTTAGACAAAAACAAAGGCCTATTAACCCACTGCTTTCCATGAAAATGCAAGAAGAGTTTAAGAAATTGAGAGATGGTGGCATTATTCAGCCTACTAGATACTCTTCTTGGTTTATGAACCTTATGCCAGTTAGAAAGAAGAACAGAGATATCAAACTTTGTGTGGATTTTAGGAATCTAAAAAAAGCATCTATGAAGGACAACTATCCTTTTCCAAACATGGACAATATGTTTCAGCTTATAACAGGGTCAGAAATGCTTTCTACTTTGGATGGTTTCTCCGGTTACAATGAAGTAGTTGTCAAAGAATCAGAAAGACTTAAGACAACCTTCACTACTTCTTGGGGGACTTATGTTTTTGTAAGGATGTCTTTTGGACTGATGAATGTTTGTGCTACTTTTCAAAGGGAAATGAATGTTGCCTTTGCTGGTTATATCTATGAGTTTATTACAGTTTACCAAGATGATGTGACTATTTTTTCAGGGCAGCGAGTAGACCATTTGCAACACCTAGAGAAGATGTTGATCAGATGTAGAGAGTATGGCATTTCATTTAATCCAAAGAAGTTTCATTTTGGTGTGCCAAAGGCCAAGCTGTTGGGGCATATTGTGTCAAAAGAAGGTGTTATGATAGACCCTGAGAGAGTGGAAGTAATCAGCATGCGTATTCCAAGAACCAAGAAGTGTATTCAATCTTTATTTGGCCAAATAAATTTCATTAGAAGGTTTGTCTCCAATTTTTCTAAGTTAACTATTCCAATCACAAGCATTCTAAGAAAGGATCAAGTTATTAAGTGGGAAGAGGCTGTCATCCAATATTTTGAAGGGATAAAGGATGCACTCAAGCATGCTCCTATTTTAGCAGCTCCAAACTATAAGATGCCTTTTTAAAATCTTCTCTTTTGCATCTGAATTTACTATTGCTTCAGTTTTGTTACAAAAGGATGAGAATGGAGCTGAGAGGCCTATTACTTTCTTTAGAAAGGATTTACAAGCAGCTGAACTGAAGTACACAATTATGGAGAAACAAACATTTGCATTGGTAAAAGCAACAAATATTTTCAGGCTCTACATTTTGAGTTCAAAGGTTGTTGCTTATGTTCCCCACACCATGGTTAAAGAAATCTTATATTACATGGAGATATCTAGCAAGAGATGTAGGTGGGTCAAAAAATTACAAGAGTATGATATGGATATCCAAACTACAAATCTCGTAAGAGGTTTGGGTCTTGCCAAGCTCATGGCTAAGTGTAATTTGCAAAACTTAGAAGTGAATCAGCTAGAGGAAGGAAGGGCAGACCTTCTTGACAAATTGATGAATTCTAAATGGTACAAGGATATGATCTTCTACCTCGAGCACATTTTTTGTCCTATTCACTTGAATAAAAATTAGAAAATATCCCTTAAGTTGGCTTCTCAAAAATATATCATAACAGACCTTGGATTGGCTTGGAAGAACCCTGAGGGTGTCCTGTTGAAATGCATAACTGAAGATAAAGCTCCCGAGGTGATTGCTAATTTCCATGGGGGAGTTTGTGGAGGACATTTTACTAGGAGAGTGACATCACATAAGATTTTAAGAGCTGGTTATTGGTGGCCAACTCTTTTCAAAGATGCAAACTGGCTAGTTAGAAGATGTGATAGTTATCAATGCTTCTCGTGAAGATTGAAAGCTTCAAGCTCCCTTCCTTTGCAGCCTGTATCAATTGAAGCTCCTTTTAAACAATGGGGAATGGATTTTATTGGTGAAATTTCAGATCCTTCTAGTGCTGGTTACAAATGGATCCTTGTAGCAACTGATTATTTTATAAAATGGGTTGAGGCAATTCCATCTAGAAAGGAAACACACCAAGTGGTAATGGATTTCTTGCTGAATCATATCATATGTAGGTTTGGAGTTCTAGTTAAGATTGTATCTAATAATTCTATGTGTTTTAGAGCCAAGCCTTTGATGGCAATGTGCAATGAATATGGGACAAATCTGACTTATTCTTTAAACTACAATCTACAAGGTAATGGACAAGTTGAATCAAGTAACAAGAAATTTTTCAAGATCATTAGAAGAACCTCAGAAATCAACAAGAAGAAGTGGGGAGAACAGTTGAAATTTGTAGTTTGGGCTTATAGAATAACTCCAAAAAAGAGAAACTGGTAAAAGTCCATTTGAATTGGTGTATGGAACTCAGGCTTTGTTGCCATTACACCTACAATTATCCACTTTTCAATTTTCCCAGCAGTTGGAAGATCAAGAACATGGCCCATATGAATCAAGAATCAATCAGATCATTGAGTTGGATGAAGAAAGGAGAGCTTCTCATCAAAGGCATGTCAGGTTTAGGGAGAAATTGAAGAATTTGTTTGATAAGAAGGTCACCCCTAGAGCTTTCAGTGTTGGACATCTGGTTTTCCTGTGGGATAGTAGACATGAAGACAAGGGCAAGCATGGAAAGTTTGATGCTCTATGGATGGGCCCTTATGCCATTGATATCAGTATTGGAGAAAATACATTTTTTCTCAAGGATTTGGATGGGGATTTGCTGGAACTTCCTTTTAATTTGGTAGACATTTAAAACAATTTCTTAGATTGAATCCCCATGTGAGGTATGCACAAGTTGTACATTTTGTATAGCCCTTGTTTTTGTTTTGTCTTCGCCTTTTTCTTGCTGTTGTCAGCACATGGTGTGCCCTTTTTTCCTTGGAAACCATTTTTGGTCTAGTTTTCTCAGTACTTTTTGGTGGAAATTATGGTTTTGGGGCTGCTATGCATTTTTAGACTGCTTACCCAATGGATTTCTTGCACTTGGTCTACGTTGTGATCTTGTGGCACTCATTGGGAGTGCCCATCCCCAACCAGGAGCCAATGTTGGTGCAAATATTTACTTTACACACTTTACCATAACTTTCTATATCCATTTTTCTTAAAAAATGTTTTATTTGCTCCAGTGGGTGATCTGCAACTCGTTTTATCCAGTTGAATGCTTTGAAAATGCCCTCAATGTTTTCATTTTGCCCTAATTTGAAACAAATTTTCAAGTTTTCCTCTTGTGTGCCCTAATTCCTTTTTTTTCGGGCTGTGTCATTTTTTCCATTGCCAAAATGTGTAGGAAATTTGGGCTTGATCAAATCCCATTTATGTGCAAGTGGAATCCTAATCTCTAGCCAAAAAAATGTAAAATCATGCTTCACTTGAGTTAAAACCAAGAAATCCATCCTCCTTGTGAAAAAATTCTATTTCAGGGGCATCCCATGTATTTTTACGTTTTGACGGGTGTACGGGTGTCACCTGCATGTCAATTTTATCATCACAACACAATGCTAATGTGGCAGGTTTCTATTGGCCGGGAGTGGTCGCGAAAATATTGTAAGTTGTTATTTTTTGAAAAATTGACAGGCAGGAAAAGTTTGCTCTGCGGCCCCACGTTTGCTATAGCAGTATACCTACGTTGCATGATTTAATTGGTCAAATGGAGCGGTGGGTGGTAGGGGTCACTTAGAACTTTTCTTCATTTTAAAAAAAATTCTCAATGTTAAATTTTTCTCCGAGCGCCCGCGCCCAATGGTATGGCGACATGTGGCATGGGAGGATCAAATGGGCGGCGGTGGAGTTAAATTTTTTTCAAATTTTTTGGCTCAAAACAACATGGAAAATTTTGACTTGGAGGCCCACACCCAATGGAAGGGTGACACGTGTCCAGGGAGGTCGACTGGAAAAGCGGGGACTTGGAAGAGTTTGAAAATTTTGGCTTCAAAATGCTAGAGGAAAAATTTGGCCTGAAAGCCCGTGCCCAATGGGATGGTGACACACATCTAGGAGAATCAGCATGGAGAGGTGAATAGTTGGAAAATTTTGAATTTTTTGCCTTCAAGATGCTAAAATCCATTTTTTCCCGAAGGCCTGTGACGAGTAGGAAGGCGACACGTGTCCGGGAGGAGAAATGGGAATGGGGGCCGAAGAAAACTTTTGGGAATTTTTACCCTTGGTATAAAAGGTAAAAAATGAAGAATAGGCCCGTGTCCAATGAAAACAGGACACATGTCCTAAATTTGGCGGAGGTTTGGAGCACAGAGAGGAAGTTGAAAATTTGCAAAATTTTAGCGAAGAATCTCGAGGTAAAAATTTGATCCGCGGAAAATTTGGAGGTGTGCCCCCACATCCAATCAAGGGGTGACACGTGGCATGTTCCAAAAGGGAAAAAGGGAGAATTCAGGCCCACAGAAGAATTTTGTGCTCGCGGAGGAATGAGGGAAGAATTGGAAGGGTCAGCTCCGCAGTGAATGGGAGACCACCAAGTGGCAGAAGAGATAGCGGGTGTTCAGGCCAACGAGGTTATGTGAAGAAATTTTCCTTTTCTAAAAAAGGGAGCAAATTTCATTATTTTGGCCATAACTTTTAGTAGGTCCCACCTAGGGACACGTGGCATGTCCAGGGGGCATGCGGGGAAAATTTTCAAATTTTTCCTGAAGTCAAAAAAGTTTTAAATGCAATTTTGGAGGCGTGGGCCTGAGCCAATTGTCTTGCGAAACGTGTCTAGCCCTATCAAGGTTCAAAAAAAGGTAATTTTGGCTTATGTGTGTGGAATCCCATCAAACAGGTGGAGGGCAGAGATTTAAAATTGATTTAATCAACGGTTGCTGTGCATTTTCATTTTTTGGGGAGCCATTGGGGCTCCAAGATGCTTGGAATCGTCATTTTTGCACCGATTCACATGAAATTTTATATGAATCTGCATCCCCTCAACCTTCTGAGTGCAATGGCAACATTTTTTGAGCTAATTTGGTGCCCTGTAGTGTTTTTTGTGGAATATTTTCCTCAGCCCGTGAAAAACATGTGAAAGGTAAAAAATGAAAAGTTACAGAGTTAAAATGATGAGGAAAAAAGGTGAAAAATGATTACAAATGCATGCTGGCATGGTGGAATGCCAAAAATGTGACCCTGGGATGGATAAGGATCCGAGTTCATGTAATATTTTAAAATATTTTTGCATCTCTGGCATTTGGCGAGTTGTTTTATAGTTTTATATCATTTTTCATCAAATGGATAGGGTTTTGTAACAAATTTGATCCCTTTAGCATATTCTTTACTTAGGATGCATGGATCCAAGATGGTAGAGGATATGTGATGTAATTTGGAGGCATTTTAGAGGTCTGTTGAGAATTTTGGAGGAGGAGAAAAGAATTTTCACAAGGGAAACTGGAAGAGGTCCATTTTCTTTTGGAGGAACTGCCTAAGAGCCATTTTTTGTTCTTGTTTGCATCAAATTTTCATCATGTTGAGTTGGTTTCAGTTCTAAAGCCATCAACAAGTTTTGATATTTTCTAAATAAGATTCCCTTGCTGATATATCTAATCATTTTCTTGGATTAATTGGTTTTATCTCTCGGCAAAGTTTGCATACACTTGTGTTTCAGTATGTTTTCAATTTATGTTTTATGCTCATGTTAGAATCTTATGTTTAGGATCTCTCTGATCATACAGGGTCTCATTTCTTGTTGATGGTTTATTGGAATTTGCAATATTGCATTCGGAAGAGCTCTCATCTGATAGAAGATAAACAGATTTAAAATCATCTTATTGTCCTTGATTAATGAGACTGTCTGTAAACCTTTGGGTGCACCTTAGGTCATGATTAAATAGGGATTCTTGGATGCTTCATTGGTATTTTTCTTCAAGCCTTTGTGGCAGGTTATCAAAGTTTGTATGGAATAGTGCAGATTTGGGCATCCATGTGTGCACACATCCTGGTTGAAAGAGCACTTCAGATTCATTGAAACATCTCTTTTGTTTAGGTGTTGTAATTCATTTGCAAAGTTTCCCAAAGAATGTGATGACTCCAAACTACTCTTGTCCCAACATCTCTCATCAATAATTTCATTTTAAAATAACTCATCCTACCTACAATACCCCTACATTTGCATTGTGTGTCCATAAAAGAATTCAATCCTTTCACTAAAATGCACAAAGTTGATCAGGGTTTTATCATGTCTTTAGCAGCTCTAGCTTTGTTTTGAGAACATTTCCATCATTTAGTAGTGACAACTCCTTTGAGTTTGGATAATGGATATTTGATCATGTTTTCACAAAGCCTCTTCCATATTATATGCAAAACACAAGGACATCTCCATCTCCTTACCATATAGGGGCTGCAATATAGGTTCTCTTGCCTTGGTTGATAGGCACAATCTAAAATAGAGAGGGTTAGATCAAAACCCTCTTGAAGGTGCTATCCACTCCCTCAGTTCTTTAATGCAAAAAAGTAGATAGGTGTGCTTCCTCAGCTGTAAATGACATACAAAACACCTATCCATCCTTGAGTTTCTTATGCAAATTCATGATGTTGTTCAAGTTGTGAAGGAGATTAAATACGGATACCAACAACTGGAATGCACCCGAATCAAGGATGTATGAGATTGTGTAGGGACCTAACCAATGGACTTTCAACTTCCTAGGATGGTGCATAAACTTAGAATCATATAGTAACACCATCTGCCCAACCTCAAACTTCTTATTTCTAATATGGTGATCATGACAAGCCTTTTTCTTTGCCTTTTCTATTGTTTGGCTCCAACGGGCAAGTGATCATCTCTCATCGAGTTTCATTAGTTCATCAATTATTTCTTCCAGCGCTTGTTCATCGGTTAATCCTCCTACGCATGCTATTCACAGAGAAGGTAACATAAATTCAATTGGAAAATTAACTTCCACTCCAAACACCAATTGAAAAGGTGTGGCTTTATTTAGTATTTTATACATAGTCCTATAAGCCCATAAAACTTTTGATACCTTGTCATCCCAATCCTATCTTCCAACATCACAGATTTTGGTCAAGGTGTGACTCAGTATTTTGTTGAATGCTTCCATGATTCCATTTTCTTGTGGGTGATAGGGTGTAGTCTCATGATGAGCCACCATGAACTTAGATAGTAGGATCCTCATTTTCTCATTTAGAAAATGCGTACCCCTATCACTAGTCAAACTCAAAGGGCATCCATACCTTGTGATAATGTTCTTCCATAGGAACCTTTCCATTGTCACTACCATGCAATCTTAAGTTAGGGTTACTTCCACCTACCTTGTGAGACAATCCATGGAAGTGATGACATAACGTGACCCATTCCTATGTTTTTCCGGTGTAATAGGTCCTACAAATTCTATCACCCACTTTTCAAAAGGCTTCGCGCTAGGAATAGGATGTAACAACATTTCATCTCTCCTTCCTAGTTTGCCAATGCACTAATAGTGGCCACATGCTTTACAATAATCCCTATAATCCCTGTACAAGGTTTCACACCATAAACCTACAATTAAGCTCTTGCGCATGGTGGCATCACCTGTGTAATGCCCACCTGCACTTTCTTCATGTGCTTCCTCCATGATGGCCAGACACTCATGCTCCAACACACATCTACGTAAAAATTCATCACTTCCCAATTTTTATAAGTCTCCACTAATCAACATGTAGGGTGCAGTGTGTATGGCCAACTGCTTCTTTTCCAATGCCCTCATTCCATCCGGTGCAACACCTTATTTTAAAAATACAACAATATCTTCTAAATCTAAGGGTGCGTGCCGTAATCTAAACAATTGTGCGTCTAACATTGCTTCCTCAATACTTTACACATCCTCTCCTAAATCAATTCTCGACAGATGATCAGGTCCATAATTACTTTTTCCAGGCTTTACTACAATGGTGAACTCAAACTCTTGAAACAAAAACACCCATCAAAATATGCACCCTTGAAGAATGGGCTTGTTCACTAAATAATTTAATGCCATGTGGTAAGTGTAGAACACAAAGGGTGTTGCTAGTAGATACTGTCTAAATTTTAAAAGCACATAGATCATTGACAATGCCTCACACTCGGTTGTGGTATAATTCTACTCTACCGGTGTTAACTTCCTGCTCATGAAACAAAGAGGATGATCAACAATCCCCTCACTTGGTTGTGCAAGTACTGCTCTAATGGCGGTTCTTGAGGCATCTACATGGACATGGAAGGGATTGTCTCAAGAGGGAAATTGTAAAATAGGTGCAATAATAATCCTATCTTTTAATGTATCAAACGCCCTCTACTACGCCTTTCCACAATGGAAGGTAATTTTGTGTCTAAGAATCTCTTCTAAGGGCACTGTGATCTTTGCATATCCCTTAATGAATTTCCTATAATAGCCCGTATGCCCAAGGAATCTGTGCACTGTGTTCTGGCTAGTAGGTTCCCTTAATTCCACAATAACTACAACCTTAGCGAGATCTACCAACAAGCCCTCCTTACATATGATATGCCCCAATAAAGTCCCAAAGGGTGTAGCAAACACACACTTCCTAATTTTGAGGGATATCCTCAACTGCCTACACCTTTCAAACATTAATCTCAATTTGTCACAATGGTCCTTAACCAGACCATATGCTGTCCAATCATTCAAATAAACCTAGAGAAACTTATGAATGAAGTCTTGGAATGCTTGGACCACTATGCATGAAAAGACAACAGGCGCATTATTCAACCCAAAGGGAATGATCGTATATGAAAAACTTCCCCACTCGGTTGTGAAATTTTTCTTCTTGTGGTCCTCCTTTGTAATCCGGACTTGGTGGTATCCTTAAAATCCATCCGTAAAGGAATATATTTCCTACCCAGCAACTCCTAAAATTTCTTCAGTGAAGGGGGTCAGAAATGGATCAATGACACAAACTGCATTCAATTCCATATAATCCACACAAATTCTAATCCACCCATCCTTCTAGATGCTAATTACCATTGGACTTATCCATTCTGATTCTTCTACTCCCTCAATGATCCCAAAAGCTATCATCTTGTTTATCTCCTCCTTAACCTTCATGCATAAATTGGGATTCATCTAGTAGGGCCTTTTTCTAACTAGGCGCGCACCTTCCTTAATTTTTATCCTTATCTCCCCCAAGGAATGGTGAACTCCTTTTAGCTCATGGTACCCACATGGGAATAAATCCTCAAATTCATGAAACAGATCAATGATCTTTGATAATTCCTTCTCTATCCAATAATCTCCAATAATATCTTCCTTAGGTTATTCTTCTGAACCAATGTTAACTTTCTTCATCTTTAAAGGCTCATGGTAAGCATGCGCGTGAGCACCTACACTTTCCACTACCTCATGTGTTCCTACAAAATGACTAACATCTAATCTTTCTTATTCCTCTCCATCAATCACATATACTAACTTTCCCTTATCCTTTTTCCAAACATGCACGCTCAAGCTATAACTCTTTTGTTTCTTCAATATCTTCAAAGTGCGCCTCCAATCCTGGTTCACCTAGTAGTTCCAACATCCTATCTTCCATTCTAGCACTATCCCCCATGGTAAGGTGCTTGATACCTTGTAAGGCCTTATAAACCGATGGTTTGGTACTCCAATACTCAAAGGATTGAATAAGATTAACCATGAGATCCTACCAATTCCTTATCTGGAAGCATGTCTCCAAATGAATGTACCATGCACGCACACAACCCTGTAGTGTAGAATATATCATGTGCACTCAGAGGGATGGTGGCAAGGCTTCCGCACCTTCTCTCCATACCTGTTCACACTCCTGGATATGGAAAGAGGTGGGCTCCTTCCCATGGTACTCCCTGATGATGGTGGGTATATTACTCCTAGAAAACCTGACAGAGAGAGCAATTATTACCTCGCACCACTCTAAAAGGCTCTCCTAATGCATGGCCCACCAACGAGCTGCTGTGTTGAGAAGACGTAACTTAGCATCTCCCTCTGTTCCTTCTCATTCTTCCATTGAGCTTTTATCTCCTACAGAAAGATCTCAGGGAAGGATCCTCTAGAGTACATGGGTAGTTATTTTCCTCCAAGGTGTCAAACAGTGTGTGCCTTTATTACCTTGGTCACCGATCCTCTCAAATGTCCTCCCATTAATTTGTAATTCCCATGCACCCAATTATCACATGCCATGCTGGTGGTATCACTCATTGACTGAGCATCTTCAAACTAGATAACCCCGTTAATAGGGTGTACCATCTCAGGGTCTCTGATTGAGCACACATAAATCTTGTCTAGAGCTTCTTCTCCCAATAGTTCAATGTAGGACACTGACTTCCCATCAACTAGAGGTATAATTAACCGCTCCTCTTTGTTCTTGAAACTAATGTACCCTTTATTGAACCGAAGGTCCGCATTGTTCTTATAAAACCAAGGGCGCCAAAGTAATGCTAGGAAATTTTTTGCCTTGGCAAGAACCAAGACTTTGAAGTCCCCAGTAAACTTGGCTTCCTCAATAGTAATCATCACATCCTTCAAGACACCGATGGGCATTGCTTTATTCTTTTTTGCCATATATAACATATTTGAAGATGGCTGTAATGCAGATCTCCCCATCTAATACCATGCATCCAAAGTCAATACATTAACCTCCGCGCTAGTGTTAATGAGTATATTGTTGAGGATCCATCCATCTACAACTACATTCAATGTAATCTCCTTGTTATAGTCAAGGATATGAGGGGGGAGGTTCATTTGCAAGACCCACCTCTTGTGATCTTCTCCTATGCGTGGTATCTTATCTCTCAACCAGGACCCTAACAAAGTAATGATGTTCTCCTACCTTAGCATTTTACACACCTCTTTGACCTCATCCAGGTCATGCTTTTACGACTCGATTCTCCTTCTTTTTTCCTCCCTCCTAGATTGGTCCTTGAGACACTGGATCTCCCCTTAGATGTGCATGGTGTCACTGAGATATCTCCTTCCATGGTTTAAATGATGATCTTCTCTTGAAACCAAGCACTTCTGTCTTGGTACTTCCCTTACGCACACGTCTTCTACCCTTATTGTTACCAAGACATGTTCCAAACATTCATCCTGTGTTTCCTGAGGCATCCATTATATGTTTTCCTTCTTGATGCTAACCATCACAATGCTTTTGTCCTTCCAGTGCTGCTGATTCATATGCTCATATAACTCTCGGAACTCCTCATACTTATGATTCTTTCCGCACCACGAGCACTGCAACAAGTCTGGGCAATCACACTTATAATTTTTTGTAGATCCATAGTTGAAACATGTTCCATGCGGGAACTCACTTATTCCTGTGTAGTTACCTTGTCCATGGAATCCTCCTTGAAAACACCTTCCACACGTGCCCCCATCTTCACACTCCTCATAATGGCGATCATCAATTTTTGAACCACTAACAATGCTAGTTTGGTGCACCCCATGATCAATGGCCTCATGTATCTGATCAATGAGCCTATAGTCTTTAGTATCATGGTTTGATACATTCTTCCTAATCGCGTACTGCAACAAGGGACATCTACTTGCATCATGGTCCCCAAGACAAATCTCATAATCTACTATCACAATGGATACTGTCCTCTGAGGGAAATTATCCTTAACGTGCCCCTCCATTTCATAATTTGTGTACCATAAACCACTGCAAGTCTCATGGACCGAGTTCACAGATATATTTTCCAACTACTTATCCATAGCAACAATTTGAGCCTCGAAGAACGAGATAACGCTACTATTAATAATACCAACAGCTTCGATGCACAAGGAAGCCTCCAATGCTTTGCGTGAATCTATAAAATTTTTATGAGACAAGGCCCTTCTAAAAGTGGTGATCAATCCTCCAACAAACCATTGTGCATGCTGAGAAGGATGTATATCATATGACAACTTGGACAAGAGAGTTTTAAAGCATGCATCATACTCCCACACACTCTCTTCCATTCCTTATTGTATCTCCTTCAAAGTGCTAATGCTTTTTTACTCAAACTTAGGAATGTGGAACTCTTCCAGGAATGCATTCTTTAAGGAAGTTTAATCCACCACCGTTTGATGAGGATCATACTTTCTATATTAGCTATGCAAGCACCCTTACAACATGGTTGCAAATTGACTAGCCTTTCATTCTGGGTTTGTGATACTTTTTACGCACCATAGCAGTTCACACTTGTGAACATGTTTCAGGGGATAATCAATGCCCCTGTAATTTGGTAAATGTAGAGACATTTCAAAGAAAACTTGAGGTGGTCGTTGGGGTCTTTGTCCTGAACTAGAGCCTCAATTCCCTCTGGTGTTTCCTCCACCACCTGATCCACTAGGTCCACTAGGTCCTGTACCTCTAGAGCCACCAGATCCACCAGAACAACTGGATCCAATAGGGCCTATAGGAGCTGTGCCAAGTGCACCCACGGTCCCACTGAACTGTGTGCCGATGGTCTGTGATAGCACCCAACTATCGCTACTTTTTCCTATGCCACTCCTTGATGCGAGACCAAAATATTTTACACTTTCCCCTTTTCCAAAAAATCTTCCGAATACTGGAATATGTACAGTAATAGAATAAGGGAATGTAAAATTGTATCTCCTAGGCATGGATCTGTCTCTTCATCTAGTTTCAACTGGATCAATACTTCTTCTTGGTTTGGGAAAACTAAGCACCAAGGCTCGGTCACTATGTGGGTTCAGATATGTGTTAACGAATCTCCTTTCTCCATGTGATGAGCTCTCACTAGAAGTCGAAGGGGTCTCCCTTACGTTCTTGCTAAGATGGGGTAGCATAGACTGCGTAGGTTCCACATCCTTTGCATGAACCTCAACTCCTTCCCAAAACATCTATCTCTAGAGATCCATCACACTCGCAGCTTCACGTCATCTAGTAATTTTACCCGGCCATTGGGAGCACCTCTAAACTCATGGTAACTATCAATATCTTAATAGCTAGAGGAATAACATGTAGAAATGATCCTCTAGGTTCTCGTAGAAACTCAAACTCAGCAACCTTTGGACAAGAATACATGGAAATGGCATATTCCATAGTGTAGCTAGCTAGTACCCCTTCCCACTAGTGATTTACAGAATGGGTCCATGTTAGATCTGCATCCTACAACCTTTGGTAGTTTCTTTGGTCCATATCTGCAATCCATAATGCCAACTTGATCTAGATGCATATGCTGAAAGCCACCCAAATAACTCTACTAGGAAGCAGTAGAAAAAAGTCTCATATAGATCATGGTAGAGATTCTCCTCTACCCATCTACGTGTATCAAACTTAGGTCCATTGTTGAATCTCTGGGAAAATTCATCCTCCGTGCTCTTGAACCATGATTCAACATTTTCCAATGCTAACTAATCCATCATTACTCTTTACACAGATCATGAGGCATGTTATATCCCACTACAACTTAAAAAAGAGGTCCCAGAAATGGAACATGGATGTAGTCAATTTTACTCCCACTATAAAAGGAAGGAATCCCATGCATGCCGTCCTATCACCCAGTAGAAGCTGAGAACTCACCTGAGGCACATGCAAGTGCCAAGTCTCTCGTTTATGTGAGTTTTAGTGGGAAGCATTCATATATGAGTAGTATAAGAGTATTTAGGAAAGAAGTTTAGATATACAAGAATCATAGGGCTCAGTACGGCCTCCAGATCCTTGTAGTTTCTTCAAACCAAGTTCTTTAATATACTCCATAACATATATTGTAACAGAAGGAAAGATATAATCATTAATTCATAGTATGAAAGGAAAGATAACTTCTATGAATGAATTATACATAAAACCCATTGATATTCATATCTAATTGCAATAGGTAACCTCATTATATTAATCATTTCATTACAAAGAGCCATAGAGAGTAGACCATAGTCATGCACATCACTAGGCTTGTATAACTATGCTATAAAGAAAAAGAAATTACAATTCTAAGCTTAGTACATTCCTTTCCCCATTAAAGTTCCACTCGTAGTAACCCTGCAGAGATTCACCCATGTTATCTCTGTCTCTGTGTATATCTCTTCCTCTATCTCTATATCCCCATCTATATGTTATCTTGGTCTCCTTGTCTCTGTCTCCTATTTTCCCACTACAGGAACTTGTATTTATCACCTTCCCGTACTGCCAACTCACCTTGTCACACCCTCAGATCCATCACTAGGTGTCAAATGTGGTCCTTCAAGTGAGAATGTTCCTTCAAGCCTGAGCTCTCCACTCCATCTCATGATGATCTTCTAGAAGATCCCATCGCTGGCATGCTCTTTCCAAGGCCACCTATTGTTAGGCTGGCATCTTATCTACACATAACTGGTCATGCTTTTCATGTGTTCTACCTTTGCTTAAATCAGCTAAGTCCTTAACCTCTTTTTACGTGCCGCATGTGCTATTTGCTTTCTTAATCCTTTTCTCTTACGCACTTTTTCCTTACGCATCATCCTATAACTGGGGTCCGCATGCCCATGTGCATTCATACTTAGTCAATATTCCAAGGGCCCAACATCACCCCACACTACGCTTGTTCTCTGCCCTCAGAAACATTATACTTGAACAAGGTGCAAGATGGTTCAATGGAACAAAGATGAAGACATATATTTTAGAAAAGAATAAGGAATGAAAGGATAGGGGAAAAAATGAAGAATGGGGGGGATTTTTAATTCAAGAGGTTGGGAAAGTCCCATTGTAGATCTTCCTCTAGCTTGTTCCATACTTCGACCTCACCCTTCACCTTCTATCATAGGTCACCCACCAAGGTGCTTACTTCATCAAAGCTTATACGAACTCCCTGGGTGCCCAAGGTGTCCACAATTTGTTCCATTTCCTTGCCCAGGTCCATGAGCTTGTCCATTCTCCTTATAATCTGTGGGTACAGTTCCTTCAGTTGGACCTTAGTTGAGCTTCTTAAAGCCTCAATTGCCTCTGATTTCTTTTCTACCTTAGCTAGAACCTTTTCCCTTTCTACCCTATTCCCCTTGATCTTTTCCTAGAACTCCTTTATCTCTTCTTCAAGAATGGAAACAAAATATCTTGCCACCTTATCTCTATTTACGCATGTGTCGTATGTGGATTTTGCATACTAGGTAGCGACCTTGATCTCCATAAAAACTTGATTGTACTTGGCAACAAGTTCTATCTCTTTTAACTGGTCCTCATCCTTTAGGTGCATGGCCACTTCCTCTATAGATTCCAATGCAAAGGGTCACCTCTCCATGGTGAGGATGCATGTTAAGTCTTCTAGGCATTCCAACATCGATGCGTACCTCTTGGGGATAGGCGTTAGATCAGGGTGTTTCAAAATGATGGAACTTTTTATTGAGTCTACTTTCTTGTAGACCTCCTACACCTTTGCCTTCTCCTCGAGCTCATAGTTCAGCTGTGTGCTAATTAATTCCACCAATTTCAAGCTTCTGGCCACCTTAGCTAACTCTTCCTCCTTCTTGGCCAACTTTCCCTCTAAAGCCCTTATGCTGTCATTCCATGTGAATAACCTCGCCTCTGTTTCCACCATGACCTTGTTTAGAGCATTGCAGACTTGCTCATTCGAGAGTTCTTGGGAATTCAGTAAAGGGTTTTCTACCTTAGAGTCTAACAGTGTGATAATTTCCTTTTAGCAGACTTCAATTTCTAGCTCGTCGACATGGGACTCAAATGCCCAAGAAAGCATCTTCTTTGTCTTGGGGTACGCACCCTCCTTCTCGAATGATCCCATATGTATAATTCTTTCAATGGGTATCGTTCTCTGGAATCATGTGCATAGTACCTTCCTTGAATAATCCACATAGCTCATTATCTTCCTCTATTTTACATCCAGAGGTCTTCTACCCGAGTGCATGCCTTTGGGGAAGCTAACTTTTAGAGCGGGACCTCCTAGGTTGTCATGTCCTTTTTCAACGCTCTCCTCCTTCCATTTGTTTAGCACTACGTCTATGCTATGCTCTAACTCCTGTTCTACAAGGGCCTCAAGCATCTTCTTCACTTCTCACTCTACCACTTCATTTATCGACTCCTTTGTAAAATCTGTGGCTCTCTGCCCCTCATCATCCCTCTCATCTACCTTTGTATCTTTAGTACCTTCATCACCTTGTGTGCCTTTTTGTTGCACGAATACAAACTCTTGCTTTTCATCCCCACTTTCTTCCTCTGAGTCATAAACACTAAATACATGAGGTTCCAAAGGTTCCTCATCTTTCTCTAGCTCTTCCTCCTCTTTTCCACCTCCTGTACTCTCATCCTCTCCTTCTCCCAGGTATCTTTCCAAGCTATCGGTCACCTCCAAGTCAGCTTCTTCATCCACCCTCTGCTTCTTCCTAAGAGGTGTCTTCTGGTCAAGAGATTCTACCTTCTCTTCTTCCTCAGATGACCCCTCCATGGTGGTGGGTTGTTCTTGTGCCTCTACTTCTGGTGTCTTCTCCTTTACTGGAGACTTCTTTCTCCAGACATAGGTGTTTGGCTTGGCACTCACACAAGGCATGTTCACTATCTCAGCAGTTGGTATGCTTGGTGCTCCTTCCTCTCCTCTGCCCCTATTCTTAGATGTTGGCTTATTTTTTCCCAAGGGGTCTTCAGGTATTGATATCTCATCCACCAAGTACATGTCATTCTCAAACTTTGGCCTTATGCACATGTATACATGCATTGCGGATCCTCCAGTGATAGGAAGTGTTATTGGCCTAGTCATATAGATCTCATGCGACACGTACTTCTCCACGTATGCACGCTTACCTTCAGGATAGTTCAGTTTATTCCTCATATCCCTATGCTCCTAGTCCAACTTTCCTAGCTCTATCCTTAGCTTCTTTGATTCTTAAAATATGTTCACTCCTGCTTGTAGGTATTGGGCAGTGAACGCAAAAGGGGGCTTGCACAAAGGGCTCCATGATTCATCAATAAGTTTGAACCTACCAAAGTAGTAGTGCTGGTACACCATGAACTCAACTTCTCCTTGTGTGGCTATTGGGAGTTATTCAATTATCCTCCACTCTGCCCCAAATTCATTTCTCAAGCGCGTATACCATTTTTCAAGTCGTGCTTTGTGGGGAGTTGTCATTGTATCACATGCATACTTTTCAAACCTCTTCTCAGGTGAAGGGTCTTCAGTTGGGTATCCCACATAAACTTGTCTGGTGTATCCAACACTCCAATTTCTACAAACACTATGGTGAGAATAAATTTTTTAAAGAGGATCATGTCCCCTTCCTTTGCACACTTTATAATTTCATCAGCAATGTACGCAAACAACTTGTAAATAGACCCCTTTGTAATCTTCATGTAGACATGTAACCATGGCTTGTTGACTTGTGTCCATCTTTCTTGGCCATTCAGCTTTGTTACCAGTGTGCAACCATCTTCATAATGGGGTCCTTGATGTTTGAGATGTCATAGTACTGCTACCCTTTCTTACAGGCATACTCCATAACGGTTTCTTCAATAGTCTCCTTGTCACCAAGGTCATCTTCTAGGCTATCTCCCTCACATATGAGGCCTGTAAATTATGAAATCAACTAGGGAGTTACACGCATCTTATGCCCAACAAAGTGGAAGTATTCCTTATGTACCTAAGACATCAACCACTAGTACAAGTGATCTAGATTCCCAAAATAAGGAAACTCATAAAGTTGCAGCAACCCTGGCTTCACCAGCTTGACCTTCACGTCATCATTCTAGATAGGAAACCCTTCAAGTGTTTGCTTTTTGGTTGGGCATACCAATTCTAATTCCATTTATTTCTCTACAGTACTGGTGTGGTGATTATAGTCACTGACCGGTATGCTCCTAAAATGGGACTCCCATTCCTTCTCCATCATCACTCCATCAGGGTACTGTATTTCTACATACCATTCTTCATTTATATCTACCTTGGGTTCTGGTTGTTTATCCTTCACTTTGCTCTTCCCTTTCTTCGGTGCTATGGTCGAGGTAGTTGTACCACTCTAATCCTCTCCTTGTTACTCTTTTTTCCTTCCCCCAACCTTCGATCTTAGATCCTTGATATAATTCTTCTAAACCCATGCCCTAGTTTCCTAAACCCTAACTTTGATAAATTCTTCACAAGACAGCGTCTTTTTACTTCTTTCCATGCCCATGTAATTCCTCCCTTCTGGTTCATAATCTCAAACTAGATATTTACGTATTTAATCACACTGATCTTCTCCTTGATCAAATCTGATAAAAACCCTAGCTTATATCTTTCACTTATATCCCCAACTCTTCATTTTTGCAAAGTAAAATGAGAGTGCCCCGACCCTCTATTTATAGTTTTTCCTTTTTTTGGTCAGTAAATGCTACTTTACCTACCCCGTAATTTGTTCATTTAATATATATATTTTTTTAAAATATCATCTTCAACGCCTTCACTCGCGTGCCCTTCCTATGCAAAAACTCCTCTTTACCTCACGCGCCCTTCCTGCACGGAAACTCCTCTAAACTTTTGGTGTGCAACCAAACCAACCTGAAAAGAGACTTACACACGCTCCACCCACATTGAAGGCACTTATTCTATCCTAATTCTTGCTTTCTCTTACTCATGTTGCTTTAAATGCACTTCTTTTTCCTTTGTACATGGGATTTATGAGTAGCTTTACCTTGGCACCAGCCATTTTATCTTTTCTCTTCGTCTCTCTTTTAACCTGGCTACTCACCAAGGCTCTTCAACACAACTTCCTCAGTAATTTTAATCATGCGCTTCTTCACTTTTCTCCACCCCACACTTAAACGATGTGCGGTCCTTTTTGCACTCATAAATCCTCCAAAAATAGTAATAAGTTTACTGGCATCCAAGGCGCAAAACAAAACAACAATGCGAAAGGGAAACACAAGGAAAGGAAAAAGGATAAAGGAAAATTCTAAACTAACTAGAAAAACTACCTTATTTACAAACACCAAGAAGACTTATTTATAGTAGGGCTTCATCCTACTGCCATTGAAGTGTCTAGGAAACTTTGACCCGTCTAGCACTTGTAATTGGCATGCACCCGAATCAAGGATGTACGAGATTGTGTAGGGACCTAACCAATGGACTTTCAACTTGCTAGGATGGCGCTTAAACTTAGAATCATATAGTAACACCATCTGCCCAACCTCAAACTTCTTGTTTCTAATATGGTGATCATGCCAAGCCTTTTACTTTTCCTTTTCCACTGTGTGGATCCAACGGGCAAGTGAGCATCTCTCATCGAGTTTCATTAGTTCATCAATTCTTTCTTCCAGCACTTGTTCATCAGCTAATCCTCCTGTGCATGCTATTCGCATAGAAGGTAACATAAATTCAACCAAAAAAAAATATTTTGTGCCAAACACCAATTGAAAAGGTGTGGCTTTATTTATTCTTTTATACGTAGTCTTGTACACCCATAAAACTACTGATACCATGTCATCCCAATCCTGTCTTCCAACATCACAGATTTTGGTCAAGGTATGATTCAGTATTTTGTTGAATGCTTCCGCGTTCCATTTTCTTATGGGTGATAGGGCGTAGTTTCATGATGAGCCACCATGAACTTAGATAATAGGATGCTCATGGTCTCATTTAGAAACTACGTACCCCTATCACTGGTAAAACTCAAAGGGCATCCATACCTTGTGATAATGTTCTCTAATAGGAACCTTGTTGTTGTCGCTGCCGTGTAATCTTTAGTCAGGATTGCTTCCGCCCACCTTGTGAGATAATCCATCCAAGTGATGACATAATGTGACCCAATCATACGTGCTTCCAGTGTAATAGGTCCTACAAAGTCTATCACCCACTTTTCAAAAGGCTCCGCGCTAGCAATAGGATGCAAAGGCATTTCATCTCTCCTTCCTCATTTTCCAATGTGCTAACAGTGGTCGCATGCTTTACAATAATCCCTACAATCTCTGTACAAGGTTTCCCACCATAAACCTACAATTAAAATCTTGCATGTGGTGGCATCACCTACGTAATGCCCACCCACACTTATTCTATGTGCTTCCTCCATGATGGTCAGGTGCTCATGCTCTAACACACATCTATGAAAACCTTCATCACGTCCCAATTTGTATAAGTCTCCACTAATCAACATGTAGGGTGTGGTGCATATGGCCAATTGCTTATTTTCCAATGCCCTCATTCCATCCGACACCACACCTTCTTTTAAAAATATAACAATCTCTTCTAAATCAGAGGGCACGCGCTGCAATCTAAACAGTTGTTTGTGTGGCATTACTTCCTCAATTCTTTGTGCATCCTCTCCTAAATCAATTCTCAACAGATGATTAGGTCCACAATTGAGTTTTCTGGGATTTACTACAATGGTGAACTAAAACTCTTGAAACAACAACACCCATTAACATATGCACCCTTGAAGAATGGGCTTGTTCACTAAATACATTAATTCCATGTGGTCAGTGTAGAACATAAAGGGTGTTGCTAGCAGATACTATCTAAATTTGAAAAGTGCATAGATCATTGAAAATGCCTCATGCTCGGTTGTGGTATAATTCTACTCTGTTGGTGTTAACTTCTTGCTCATGAAACAGAGAGGATGATCAACAATCCCCACACCTGGTTGTGCAAGTACTACTCTAATGGTGGTTCCTAAGGCATCTACATGGACATGAAAGGGATTGTCCCAAGAGGGAAATCATAAAATAGTCACGATAATAAGCCTATATTTTAATTTATCAAACACCCTCTATATCGCCTTTCCCCAATGGAAGGTACTTTTGTGTATAAGCAACTCTTCTAAGGGTGCAGAGATCTTGGAATATCCCTTAATGAATTTCATGTAATAGCTCGTATGCTTAAGGAATCCACACACTGCACTCTGGATGGTAGGTTCCCTTAACCCAACAATAACTGCAACCTTAGTGGGATCTACCAGCAAGCCCTCCTTACATATGATATGCCCCAATAAAGTCCCAAAGGGTGTAGCAAACACACACTTCTTAATGTTGAGAGATATCCTCAACTACCTACACCATTCAAACATTAATCTCAAGATGTCACAATGGTCCTTAACAAGACCATATATTGTCCAATCATCCAAGTAAACTTGGAGAAACTTATGAATGAAGTCATGGAATGCTTGTACCACTATGTCCAAAAAGACAGCAGACGCATTCTTCAATCCAAAGGGCTTGACCGTATATGCAAAACTTCCCCACACAGTGGCCAAAGTTGTCTCCTCCTGGTCCTCCTTTGCAATCCAAGCTTGGTGGTATCCTGAAAATCCATCCGTAAAGGAATAGATTTCACACCCAATGACTCCTTCCAAAATTTCTTCAATGAAGGGGGTCGGAAATGGATCGATGACAAAAACTACATTCAATTCCCTATAATCCACACAAGTTCTAATCTGCCCATCCTTCTTGATGCTAATTACCATCAGACTTATCCATTCCAATTCTTATACTACCTCAATGATCCCAAAAGCTATCATCTTGTCTATCTCCTCCTTAACCTTCACGTGTAAGTTGGGATTCATCCGGTAGGGCCATTTTCTAACTAGGCATGCACACTCCTTTTGTTTTATCCTCATCTCCTCCAAGGAATGGTGAATTCCTTTTAGCTCATGGTACCCACACGAGAATAAATCCTTGAATTTGTGCAACAGATCAATGATATTTAATACTTCCTTCTCCATCCAATAATCTCCAATAATAGCTTCCTTAGGTTCTTCTTCTGAACCGATGTTAACTTTCTTCATGTTTAAAGGCTCGTGACAGGAACACCTGCAGGAATATACACTGTCCACTACCTCACACATTCCTATAGAATGGTTAACATCTAAGATTTTTGATTCCTCTCCATAAATCTCATATACTAAGTTTCCCTTCTCCTTTTCCAAACATGTGCGCTCAAGTTGTAACTCTTCTGTTTCTTCAATCTCTTCAAAGCGCACCTCAAATACTTGTTTAGCTAGTAGTTCCAATATCCTATCTTCAATTTTGGAACTATCCCCCATGGTAAGGCACTTGATACCTTACAAGACCTTATCAATCGATGGTTTGGTACTCTAATACTCAAAGGATTGGATAAGATCATCCATGAGCTCTTGCCAATTCTTTGTCTGGCGGCATGTCTCTGAATGAATGTACCATGCACGGGCACAACCCTATAGTGCAGTATACAACTTGTGCACCCATAGGGATGGTGGAAAGGCTTCCGCGCATTCTCTCCAGACCCATTCACACTCTTGGATATGGAAAGAGGTGGGCTCCTTCCCATGCTACTCCCTGATGATGGTGGGTATATTACTTTTAGAAAACCTAAAAAAGAGAGAGAAATTCTTTCCTCGTGCCACTCTAAAATTCTCTCCTGATGCATGGCTGACCAACGATCTATGGTACCAAGCAAGACGTAACTCATCATCTCCCTCCATTTCTTCTCGTTCTTCCACTAAGCTTCTATCTCCTACAGAAAGATCTCAGGGAAGGCTCCTCTGGAGTACTTGGGTAGTTCTTTTCCTCCAAGGTGACGAACCATGTGTGCCTTTGTTACCTTAGTCACTGATCCTCTCAACTACCATCCAATTAATTCATAAGTCTCATGCACCAAATTGTCACATGCCAGGCTAGTGGTATCACTCACTAACTAAGCATCTTCAAACTAGATAAACTCGTTAATAGGGGGTACCATCTCAGGGTCTCTGATTGAGCACACATAAACCTTGTCTAGAGCTTCTTCTCCCAACAGTTCAATATAGTGTGCTGACTTCCCATCAACCAGAAGTATAATGACCCACTCCTCTTTGTTCTTGAAAGTGATGTACCCTTTGTTGAACCGAAGGTCTGCATTATTCTTGTAACACCAAGGGTGCCCAATTAATGTAAGGAAATTGTTCGCTTTGGAAAGTGCCAAGACTTTGAAGTCCCTAGTAAACTTGGCTCCCTAAATAGTAATAGTTGCATCCTTCAAGACACCAATGGGCATTGCCTTAGTCTTGTTTTCCAAATACAACACATTTGAAGATGGCTATAATGTATGTCTCCCCATCTAATGTTATGCATCCAATGTCAAAACATTAACCTCTATGCCAGTGTCAATGAGTATATTGTTCAGTAGTCATCCATCTACAACTGCATTCAATGTAATCTCCTTGTCATAGTCAAGGTTGTGAAGGGGAAGGTTCAAGTGCAATACCTACCTCTCACACTCTTCTTCGGAATGTGGTATCTTCTCTCTCAACCAGGATCCTAACAAAGGAATTATGTTCTCCTACCTTAGCATTTTACACACCTCTTTGATCTCATCCAGGTCATCCTTTTGTGCCATGATTCTCCTTCCTTATTCCTCCCTCCTGGATTGATCCTTAAGACACTATATCTCCCCTTGCAAGCTTCGAATAACATGCATGGTGTCCTTATAAATCTCCTTCTAATGCGTGGAGTCTGGATACTTTCCATGAACAACCTCTTCTCTTGAAACCAAGCTCTTCTGTCTTGGTAATTCCCTTGTGCACATGGCTTCTACCCTTGTTGTTACCTATACATGCTCCAAACCTTCATCCCGTGTTACCCAAGGCATCCATTGTATGTCTACCTTCTTGATGCTGACCATCATAGCGTATTTGTCCTTCCAGTGTTGTTGATTCATATGCTCATATAACTCTAGGCACTCCTCATACATATGCTTATTTGTGCACCATGAACACTACAACAAGTCCAACTACTCACACTTGTAATGTTATATATAACCACAGTTGAAACATGTTCTACGTGGGAACTCACTTCTTCCTCCGTAGTTACCTCATCCACGGAATCCTCCTTGAAAACCCCTTCCACGCCTGCCCCATCTGCAGGCTCCTAATAACGGTGATCATGATTTTTCAAACCACTGCCAAGGCTGGTTTAGCACACCCCATGATCAATGGCCTCATGTATCTAATCAATGAGCCTTATGTCTTTAGTATCATGGGCCATGGAGGTGAAAATATTACAATAACAAGATACATTCTTCCTAATCGTACACTGCAGTAAGGGATGTCTACTTGCATCATGGTCCCCATTACAAATCTCACAATCTACTATCACAATGCGTATTGTCCTCTAGGGTAAATTATCCTTAACATGCCCATCTATTTCACAATCCGTGCACCATAAACCACTACCAGTCTCATGGGCTGTTTCCACAGATAGCTTTTCCAACTACTTAGCCATAGCAACAATCTAAGCCTCTAAGAATGGGCTTATTCCAGTATCAATACTACCAATAGCTTTGGGGTGCAAGGTAGCTTCCAATGCTTTGAGAGGATCTATAAAAATTTTATGAGACAAGGCCCTTCTAAAAGGGGTGATCAATCCTCTAGCAAACCACACTGTATGATGAGAAGGATGTGTATCATATGACAACTTAGATAAGAGAGTTTTAAAGCATGCATCATACTCCCACACACTCTCTACCATTCCTTGTTTTATCTCCTTCAAAGCGCTATTACATTTTTTCTCAAACTCAAGAATGTGGAACTCTGCCAAGAATGCATTCTTTAAGGTAGTTTATTCCACCACCATTTGATGAGGATCATACTTTCTATACCAGCTATGCACGCACAGTTGCAACGTGGTTGTAAATTGACTAGCCTTTCGTTCTAGGGTTTTTTGGTCTGAAAATATATCGGATGGGCAGATCTATGGATAGACGAGCCAACAGTGTGCAGGGCATAGCCCCTCTTTGAGACAACAAAGTGAAATTGATTTATTGCTATTCTACCAGCAATAATGTGTGCAAGTCTCACAATATTCTACCTTTGGGGGTTTGGGATCTTAACCCAATTGGGGTGTTTCCAACTATGAAAATAAAGGAAAGAAGGGAAAGACGAAGATAGGATAGGATAGATAGATCCAAAGGGAGAAAATAAATGAATTCCAAAGCAGAAAGATTAGAGGGTCTATGTTTTTGGGATTGGTAATAAATGGAGCCAAACCTACTTGCATAAACAAAAAAAGCAATACTGATGAACAAATGTCAAAAAAGTAGAGGTAGATTTAATAGAATAAACATACAGATCTAACATAAGAAATTTTTGATGCACAACACAGGTATTCAATACAAAGTCTCAATATTGTATTAGTATTTTATTCTATTACAAAAAGTGCAAGGCCTTTTCTCCTTCTATTTTTTATCTAAAAAGTGTCCACCACCTAAATACAACAAGTATTCATGTATTTATAGGAGGAGAAGAGAGAAGGCAAAAAGAAACAAACAACTAATTACAAAATATCGAAAGGTCAACTATTGACTTTGGACAACTTAGTGGATGACAACATCCCATGGTGCAAAATGGATGATGTCATCATTTACGCCAATGTACTTTTAGATATTTACAAAATGAAAGCCAAGAGGAAGAAGGTTATTCTTCATCATCTCGTGGCTGAAAGGGAGTATCTTTATTTTTCTCAGGAGAGACAATGTGGAATTGAGCTCGATATTCTATGAATTTACTGACCATCGACTACAGTTGATCCTGGGCAGGACCCTTGGTATGATCACCGATGACCTCACAAGTCTCCCATTCATCTCTGAGTTTTTTGGGGAGCTTGAAATATTCATTACCTGTCTCCATCAGGTACCCCAAAAAATCACGGCAGGCCAGAAGGTTATTGATGGATTCAGTGTCGAAAGTGACTTCTGGCCCTAGCCCTTGAGAGATAATCTCCTTGAAGATCTGAATAGTTTCATTTTCCTTCCTCAAGGTGAATGAAGGAGTGAGCAAGCCCAGAGACATTCTTAGGAAAATTTTCTCCATTTGATGCATTGCATCCAAGGCTTCCTCCTTGACCTTGTCTATCTTCTCCAGGAAAAATTCCATTTGATCGACCCGGTAGTCCAAAGCAACAAGGATTTTGCTGGGTACCCTAGGGTGATCAAAGATGCTGAATTTAACTAAATCATCGACTAATCAGTTGAGCATCTTCTGGAATGTCTCATGTTGTAACCTAGCATGCTCTAACTCTTCGGAGATAGGTCCTACAATTGTCTGGAGTTCCTTGTTCACCCGACCAATGTTCTGATATAACTCGGTGAACTTGACAATTACTTCCTTGCTGTCTTTGAGGATCTGGTCTCTCTAGGTGGATACTGCCATGCCTTATTCACCAATCTTGGCGTATTCATTTATCTTATCCTAGCTCAGGACCTCAGGAGTTTCAGTGGAAGTTGTAGGAGGTGCACTACCCATTTTCTATAGGGCATGGAGAAGATGTTTATTCTGATCTTTTAGTAGCCTCTTCTCTTCCTTTGCTTCTTGGAGCTTCTTGCAAAGGGCATCCACCGCAGATAGGGCCTCTCCTTGAAGACTCTCAGATGATGTTCCCATCATGACCTGGGTCAATGTATAATCTAAAGGGGATAGATATTTTTTATCCTTTGAAGGATCGAGATATGCAATATCCATCACTCTTTCTCCCGATGCACTCTGAGAGAAGCGGGTTATAGGCTTTTTCTTCTTAGCCCTTTTTGCTAGAAAGAAGGAAAATTCCATTGGTGCAATGGGGACTTTCCTCTTATGCTGACTCAGGTTTTAGGAGATCCATACTGGACTTAAGGCAGTGGGACCAGAGGTGAAAGAGGGAGAAGCTGCAGTGGATGAGGGAAAATGGGCCGAGACACTTGGTGGCGACATCGAGAGAGAGGCCAAGAAAGTTCTCACAGGAGGAAGAGACACTGTAGGGGAGGTATTCGTGGGAGTGGAAGGGAGCTAAGAGATGAGAGAAGAAATTGTGGGGGACAGCTCTGCGAGAGAAGAGAAAATGGAGGAAGAGGAAGGGGGAACAGTAGAAGATGGGGGAGAGGATGTGACCAAAGGAATGGTCACTTGAGTTATGTGAGGAGGGGAAGGAAGAGAGGGAGAAGGGATAGTGGAAACGTCCATGGTTATAGAAGTGGCAACATCCTGAGTGGATATGCCCATTAGAACACTCTCTGCCACTTCTTTCTCTAGGGATACCAGAGTTACAACCTATTCCTGTACGGTGGGAGGAGGGCTCTTAGGAGCTTCTTCTTGAGCGGAGCTCAATTCTCCCTCTTTATCTTTGCATTTTCCCTTTGGCAGATGCTTTGACCTAGTAGGTGCATTGCCCAAAGGGGACGTGGTGAAATCTACTCCAAGGTAGATAAGGTCGTTCATCCTGCACCAATGCTTTGTTCGGCACAGTGTGTCCTTAACCCTTACCTCAATGGTCTAAGGTGCCTTTGTCCTATCAATTTCAGCAAATGGCTAGTTGTCCCCATCTGTGTCTAGATATACTTGATCAACTTCTTGATCAGTTGTTTGGAAACCTTTTGGAACAATGGCCATGCCATATTGAATAATTTCTACTAGGGCAAAGCAGGAGTGATCCTTTCTCCTGAGTTTTACCTCATGATACAGGTCGATGTAGATGTCCTTGATTTGTGGAATGTGGATTGGATCGAGTTTTTCCTTTGGGAGGTAATTTCTTGGATCAAATGTGGGCCTTTCTAGGAAATTTTGGTTTAGGTTAAGCAGTTCAAGCTCTGCAAACATTTCCTGGGCCTTGGTGTGGGAAATGTAGCTGTACTTGCCCACTTTGAGGGGGAAAGGAGTTCCACCCTTCTTCCTTTTCAGGAACTTCTCATGATATGTTATGAGCTGCCTAGACAGCTCTAACATGATCAATTTAGGGCTTGCATACCTTGGTAATTTAGTGGGCTCCCCCAAGAAGTTAGCTGCCCTGAGATAGGTGAAAGTTGGGAATTGTGTAAACAATGCTCCCCAATTCTCGGTTGTCGTGACTATGCTCTTAGCCATTCAACTGTGATCTTGGTGAACTATGAGATACTGTTCTCCAACTTCAACTTTGGGTAGCACTCATATATTTTCACCTGAGGCCAAACTCCACATCGTCTCAGCATTGGATAGTCTCTCTCTGAGGCTACAACGTAGACTACGTAGGAGTTCATGTAGAACCTCCCCATTGTGGTGAGTTACTGGAGCTTCTCAGAGATGGTGCTTCTTATGATTTCTGCCCATTTAAAATGCTGGTCAGGCACATTTTTAATCATGGTCTCCAGATACCTGAGCATCCATTTGTGGAAGTAATGGGCATCAAAAATCCCAAATACTCTACTTAGGAAGGTGATGGTATCACTCAGTTCCTCAGAGAAGTCACTGCGGTGAATAACCTGTGGCCACCTAGTTATCACCTTCTTATTCTTCAGGTACACCTCATTCATTAACTACATGCACTTGTCTTCATTTTCCTCCCACACCTTGGTGTAGTCTTCTTGGCTTACAACCACAAAATGCCGGTGGTGGTGAATACCTAGCAAAATCTCAAAGTGTCAGGTAGTGAGGTTGATTATGACCTCCCCCTTTTCATTCTCGACACACCTTGTGTCTTTGTTATAACAACGGGCCACCACCATCATAAATTCATTATTCACCACACTGACAGGGATTCCCCCGGTGAAATGTAGACCATTGCCTACCATTTTTTCCATCCAAGGACTACCTATGACCCTCCTGGTTCTGGCCCAAAAATCATCCATGTCAATGTGGCCAAGTTCGGAATCTCTGATGTCTAGGTCACATTCTGCCTGGGACTTAGGCATTCTGACCCTTTGATATTTGTATTTCATTTCTTCCTTTGTGATTTTGGCCTTACCCTTTGACTTGGTTGCCCTCTTGCTTGATGTAGACATATGTAGATCTAAGTTCAATTGTTGATCTTCAAGAAGAAGGAGTGAAGTCTAACGCAGAAGAGCCATGTTAGCGGTTAGATCTTCCATCAAAGCTCTACAGGATGAGGATTTAGTAATTTGAAAGCCTCTAGGTGCAAGGAACAGGAAAGTTACATGCTACAGGGTTAAAAGTATGGTGCACTTAAGTGGAGTGTTGCAAGGAAGAAATCAGCACCAAAGGGCACAAGGCACAGGAAATTTACATATAACATTGTTGATGTTGTAGACAGATGTGCGCCTATGCCATTATATGAGGTTTTACACTGGGTGTAAATAAATTTGGTGTTTCATGAGGGTAGGATGCGCCAAGGGCGTAGATATAAGATATATTGCGTGGACTTTTGGTGCACCAATGGAATAAAGGGGGTGCAACATTAAAAGGTGTATCACTAACTTCATGTGCATCGATGGGGCTTTTGGTGTGGTGCAGGAAAGGATTGCATGACACTTTTTTTGTTGTAAGCAGGATTGTGCCTATACTGGGGTTAGGATTTACTTTGTTTTGCTTAGCGCAGGAAGGATTCATGCTGCAATTGGGGACAGTGCGCCCTCTTGGGGTGACTGTGTTTTTTTGTAACAAGGTAGCCGATTGTGCCAAGAGAAAACTGCGGGTAGAAATGACAGATTTTAGGTTTTCTCTCCTTCCTGATGGGTCCGTGGTTTTTTAGGCCTCCTTCTACATGGATTTAGATGGTGAAGGGGGCATAACAAAGAGATCTGGGTTCATTTTTTAAGACAGAGCCCTCTAGGCCAACAGATCTGGAAGGAGGGTGAAAATGGCTGAGGAGGAAAAATGCAAAATAGGCTAGAGGGGTTTACGGTCTCTTCAGATTCATTTTATTACATCCCATAAATAACCAAACCAAAACAAAAACACAAGAGAGCAAGGACCACTTACCCAAAATATATATAGGATGAAAGAAATGAGGCGGGGTCCACGAATGCAACATGAGGATGACAGAAGCGCTGACAGGTGCAGAGAAATAAAGTTTTCACATGTTTTCAATTGTGAAAATGACAGGGAAGATGCACCTATATATAGCCAAAAGTGTAATAAATGAGCTAACCACTTTTTCTAAAGGGTGCACTAAAATACGTGTCGACATGAAAAAATTTACACCCTTTGGCGCGGGTATACGCCTGTGAACAAGGAAATATCTATGCCCTTGCACAAATTTAGGACTGTTAACATGGGATTTTAAGTGCCTTGGCACACCAATTAAGGGTGCAACATTTTTTTTGTTGACATGTTGGCACAAGCAAGAAAGGTGCATCACGGGGAGGTGCAACAATTGTTGTGTCAACACTCCAAAGGGTGCGCCAAAGGAATAAAAGGGGGCACAAATAAGCTTTTTGTTGCATGGACAAAATCTACGCCCAACCTAAAAAGGACCAAAATGACTAAGTTCGAGAAACTAGATTTTCCAGGAGGGAATAATACACCATTCCGAACGCTGAGGGACCTCTACGAGGAAACAAAACAAAATTTAGTAAGGTTACCTGCAAAATTGCCCTTATCAATTTTATAGGATAACAGCTGGCTCTTTCTGGGGACTATCTTTAAGTGAAGATTAAGGGTAGAGAATCCCAAATCAACATGTGCCTATCCATTGGGAAATAGAGTCAAAACCCAAGGGTGACTTAAAGGGAAAATAGGGAACACACAACAAACAGAAAGAAAACACACGACAAAATAAACACACAACCAAAGAAAACTGTACAAAGAAGAGAGCAAGCTCTACTTCCTGAATATTTTGAGATGTTGCCCACTATAGGGAAATAAGATCTCGGTTCCATCTGGATATGGGAGATAGAATCTATACTCTCCATTGAGCCGCTTGATCTTGAAAGGTCCCCTCCATAGAGAATCAAATTTTCCGTGCATGCCTTTCGACTCTCTTTGCTTGTCCCATGGAAGGACGAGATCTCCCACCTAGAAATCCTTCTACTTGGCCTTTCTATCGAACAATCTCTTGACTTGATTTTGATTTTCAGTGATTCTGTCGACCACTCTTATTCTTCTTTCTTCAAGCTCTGCTAGATACATCATCCTCTTCTCAAGATAATTTTGGAAAGTTTCATCTTCAATCGCTTGTGCCAAGCACAGAGCAGGAAGTTCTATAGAAATGGGGAGTTCTGCGTCGATTCCATAGAACATTTGAAAAGGATACATACCAAGGGACCTCTTGGGAGTAATACAGTCCACCCATAAAGTGTCATACAATGAATTATGCCACGTCTATTGGTTCTCATCAACTAGCTTCCGTATGATAGTCACTGAGTTTTTATTACTGGATTTTTCCTGACCATTTCCCTGGGGGTAATAATCTGAGGCGTGGGCCAAGATTATTCTGTATTCATAGCAAAAACCAATAACTTCCTGAGAGGAGAAGTTGGAACCATTATCAGCAATGATTTTGTTTGGAATGCCAAATCTCACAATGATATTCTCTTTAATGAAATTACAAACAACTTCAGAGGTGGCATTCTTGACAGGTATGCCCTCCACCCATTTGGTGAAGTAATCTATTACTTTCAGGACATAACTATGTCTTGCACTTGATTGGGGATGGAGTGCTTTGATAAAGTCAATTCCCCACTACCTGAATGGTTCATCAATAACGACTGGCCTGAGGGGAAAAGCGGAAAATTTTGGTTTGCCAACAAATTGTTGGCAGAACTCACATTTTGCCACCCAGGTGGCTATATCATGAAATAGCATTCGCCAATAGTACCTAGATCAGATGATCTTGTGTGCTATCACAGAACAGGAGAAATGACTACCGCATGATGAATCATGAAATTTTTTGAGTAACTTTAACTACTGTGGCTTGTCAACACATCTCAAGAAGATGCCATCAATTCTGCATTTATACAAACCATCATCCCAAATGACATATCTGACTACTTTGAGCTTTATGGTACGCTTCTCCTTTGAGGTTAGATGAGCTGGGCACTCATCATAAGTGAGAAATAAAGTGATATCAGAATACCACTCATCGCTAGTCGCGACAAATAGGACCATGGGTAGAGAATCAACTTCCTTCAGTTGACCCCGCATTCCATCGATGCAGTTATCGTTTTCTTCAAAGGCCTTTGAATATTTTTTTTTGCCATTAGATGGCATATGCCCTTGCCTCTTACTAGCTTATTTGATTTTATATCTAGATCATACTCCTGGACCTTTGCGATCCAATTCCCTCGCAAACTCCCTAACTCCTGTTGAGTTAAAATTGACTTGACTGCCGTGTCAGGGACTAGCACCACTGTATGAGAGTTTAGAATATAATACATGAAGTTCTTGACTGCTTTGACAATGGTGAAGGCATGTTTTTCCAAATGAGACATCTTCAATTCATGAGGCTTGAGGGGAGATCTCATGAACGCGATTGGAGATTCAACAGGCCGATACAGTATGCTCAGATGCATAGCTATACATGATAAAATCCTTGGAGAAATCAGGACATATCAGGACTGGTGCATGAGTGATGAAGGCTTTTATATCCTCGAATGATGCCTTTCCTTCTTCGCTCCACCAGAAATTTGGCGACCCTTTCATCATGTTTGATATGTGGTGAATCTTTTCAGCAAAGTCAGGGACAAAGCACCTGAGAAATTTTACTTTTCTGAAGAAAGAGTGAACGTCGGTCTTACTTGTGGGTAAAGTAAGGATCTGAATATCCCTAACCCTTTCAGCATCTTTCTTTATCCCTTCTTTGTTAACAACGTGTCCCAACAACTTTCCTTCTGTGAATCTGAAAATATACTTTTTCAGATTCAGGGAGATCCCATGCTCTTGGCATCTAGTCAATACTTGTTCCAAACGATCAAAATGATCATTTCGCTATTTAGATAACACAGTTAAGTCATCTAAATAGACTATAATAACCTTTTCCCATCATTCCTTTGAATGTGAAGTCCATCGCCCACTGAAAAGTGGCACCAGCGTTGGTCAGGCCAAAAGGCATCCTGCTATAGGTGAATGTGCCCCAAGGGGTAGTAAATTTTGTTTTGAATTGGTCTTCAGGTGAGACTTCAATCTGATTATAGCCCAAAAAACTATCAAGCATGGACAACATTTCCGAACCAGTTACTACCTACAGAACCTGATCCATTATGGGAAGCGGGTAGTTGTCCTTCAAGGATGATTGATTCAAGTTATGAAAATCTACGCATATGCGTATCTTACCATTTTTCTTGCATACTGGAAAAATGTTCATGACCTAGGTACTGTGATGGATAGGAAAAATGATCCTTACATCCAGCATCTTCTGTATTTCAGCCTGGATGGTACCTGAGATCTTGGGATTATAGTGTCTCTATTTCTGGTGAAAGGGTTTGACACCTTATTTCAACAGGATGTCATGTTGGACATCCTTTGGCTTGAAAGACTTTAGATCGGCATAGGACCATGCCAATACATCCATATGTTTCTTCAACAATTTGACAAGCTTCCACTTTTCTTCGGTTGTGCAACATTTTCTGATGTTCACAAATTGCGGATGTTCCACCAAACCTAGATTGACCGGTTCGGTCTCTGGAGAGGAGTTAGGATTATCTCACATTTTCTCCCTTATAAAACAATCATTTCTATCGAACAAACATTCTAGAGAAACCAAACCTTTTGGAATTTTATTTCCTTTGAGATGAGATATGCCATCACTTCCTTTTGATTCATTGTCTTGATCAATAATAGATTCACGACATGTAGAAGTAGATCCTTCAAAACGAAGCTCACTAAAATTTTTTGCCTTTTCCAGGAAGGCAATAAGTTGATTGTCATCGTTGAATGTTGAATACCTGCTAGTGCTGAGAGTTTTTTGGGCATGATTGGGTGGAAAACTACCTTAATGGTATATGTGTCTATTTTTAACCCTGGGTGGGGGAGCGTGAGGGATGTTGAGATAGCTATTGAATCGGCCATGTTGTTCTGAGATCTTGAAATGGATTTTATTGAAAAAGTGTCAAACTCCTCAATGCTATCCCACACTACATTACGGTAATGCCTGAGCCTTTCATTTTTTACTTGGTATATCCTTTTTACTTGATTTACGAATAGCTCTGCATCACCTTATACTTTTAGGTTCTTGATTCCCCTTTCTTTTGCACCTTGCATGCCAAGTAGCAAAGATTCATACTTAACAATATTATTCATATTGAAAAACTAGAACTTGAAAGAGAGGAAAAATCTCTTCCTCCGAGGAAATTAACATAGCTCCGACACCGCATCCACTAGTTGTGTAACTACCATCAAACTGCAACATCCATATCTTGTTAAGATCCTCTTCCCAGATGGGAACATCCATTTTTTCAGACTCAGTAGATAAGAAGTAATTCCCCATCCTTGATGATTCGAAGAGAATTTGGGATTGGGGGTCATCAAAATTGGTGACCAAGTACTTCTTTTGTGATTCTGGCTCTAATGTTTGCATTACACCTTTGATGGGGATTATAGCCTTAGACCAGTCCATATGAATCTCTCCACTAACTTCACTGCAAAAGCTCCTTCCTAGTAGAATTCCATATGCTATCAAAATATCAGCAATGAGGACGGTCATCTTTGATTTGACTGATCAACAGAACCTACTTAGTTTCCAAGGAGTAACATCTACCGAAAGGCTTAGTAAGTGTGAGTCCCAGAGCATGGGCGATCTTTGCTGGCATGACGTTATCAGAAGCCCCAAAATCAATTATGCAGTTGCTTAGCTTGTGACCATTGATTAGGAAGGAGAGATAGAAATGTTCTATTTTACCTGATGCAGAAGTCGAGGAAACATTTATGCAAAATGCAAGGGGAGTAGAAAGAATTCCTTTATGGGGAACCTGAGAAGTTATGACAGCTTGGCTTTGAATGTATTCGGCCAACCTTACAAGTTGCTCAGGGTTAGACTGAAGATACTCGACTTCAGACATTTGGATCTTGGTCTTTTTTGCATGATCAATTATGTCAAACGTGGCCAAGGGTTGCATTGATGAAGGAATGAATCCCTCATTTCGCGATGATAGGATAGGATTATTGGTCTTGACAAGAATATGAGAAGGATGATTTAGAGGGGAGATAGGGGAAAAATATTTCTTTGAAAAAGACTTAATAACAGGTTGAGCAGGAAGGGGACTACCTCTTTTAGTGATGGTTGGAGGCATGTTTGACATGGCCTTCTCTTTTTGCATCTTGGCAGCAACTTCTGCTTCTTTTCCTTGCAAGTAGGTGAAAACAACATATGACTGCCCACTTGCATATCCTTGGGTTCCCTCTTCTTCATCAAATTCCTCCTCATCAAATTACATACACCAAATAGTAGAGTCTTCAGTCGATTCACCAAAATCTTGATCATCTTCACCTTGCGATGAAGGTTCTTCATAAATTTACTCCTCCTATTCGATCTCGACCAAGGCATTAACTAGAGAATCCTCGAGCACCAACCATCATGCAGTTGTAAGTAAACGTGGCCTTTTTTGGATGTTGTTGGAAGTGAAATTCCTCCATGGGATATATCGGTATGAAGTTCTAGGAGAAGCTTGAGCTAACTACTTCTTTAACGTGAGCAAGTTGTTCGCCATCTTCTGGAATGCTGGATTTGATGAAGTGGCTTAAGAAGGACTTGAAACTTTTAGATTGGATGGCTCTCACTTTAATTCACCAGATATTAGCAAGTTATCTTTAATCTGAATGGCAGAAGCTTGGGTGAGAACCAGGGTAGTGACTTGTTCTTACAAGAGTAAAAAACTTACTTTTGAGCTCATGGCATTCACAAAGAAACACTTCTAATTTTCTGGCATGGGAAGCATGGTAGGCGACACATGGTTGATTAGTGAATTGAAACAGGAGATGAAATCACACATGGTTTCATTGACCTCCTTCTTTAAGTGGGTGATCTTTGATAGTAACGTGAACGTGTCCTTTGAAGTGTTATTTATACCTTTCTTCAAATGCAGTCCATAAGGTGGCCCAACTAGTGATAGATCCCATCGGCAAATGCTGAAACCATTCCGCTGTGGGTCCTTACAAGGTTTCTAGGAAGAGGTGAACTGACACATCCTCATGGGTCACATCTAGGATACTGCATGACATGATGAATGTAGATATGTGTGAATCCATACTTTGGTTTCCGCTTCCATCAAATTTGGGGAAATTCTTTCGGTTTCCATGAGGGAGCGCGTGAACAGGATGTGGCAAAGCAAGTGGGCCCATGGAATTTCCCCATGGTACTACCATTTGAACATCTAGAAAAAGGATGTGAGCTAGAAGCACAATTCCGCTGAGCAGGAAAGCACTATAAAGAGAGGAGGATGTTCCTTGTGAAAAATGCTTCCTTCGTGGAGGTGAGACACTTCTGGATGACCGGTCAGCTGAACTTAGCGATGAGAAGTGTGCCGATGTAATACTAAAGTTGTGCCTTTGAAGTAGATCAAAAGTAGGATCAATTTCTCCACGAGATTTCCTGCTACGAGTAAATGGTTCACTCGCCAGTGTATCTCTCAGATCTGTAATATTTTGGAGCAGAGTTAAAAACTCTTTTTGGTTGTACTTGCTGATTTTCTGATTTTTTGACTAAAAAATTAGCTGCATGTACTTTTATAAATATTTAAAATTATCCCCCTTTTAAAAACTGATTGTGGTTTAATGACAAAGATTAGTGAGGATAAAATGATGGTTTAACTTAGTAAGTTAATTTTCGGATCTTAGAGTTGACTTTTTACAAGGGTTTGAAACTTTTGTAAAACAGTCAAAAACTCAGATCTACAGAGATATACGGATTTTTGTAAAAAATTAGCGAACTAAAGATCTCTAACTACCCCAGATCTATGGATCTCTGAAGAAAATTTTCAATTTTGAGTAATTTTTGCAAAAAAATTGGATTTTAAGCCAAAAGTGAAAATTTGCAAACAAGTAGTGGTTTTTACAGTTTTATTGATTTTCTAACATACCACTACCATAGATTTGTTTGATCTGTTTGATCCCTAGTAGAGTCGCAAAAAAACTGTTGGTCCAAAAATATGACAGGTGGGCAGATCTATGGATAGACGAGCCAATAGTGTGCAGGGCATAGCCCCTCTTTGAGACAACAAAGTGAAACTAATTTATTGTTATTCTACCAGAAGGAATTTGTGCAAGTCTCACAATATTCTACCTTCGGGGATTTGGGATCTTAACCCAGTTGGGGTGTTTCCAACTATGAAAATAAAGGAAAGAATGGAAACACGAAGATAGGATAGGATAGATAGATTTGAAGGGAGAAAAGAAATGAATTCCAAAGCAGAAAGATTAGAGGGTCTATGTTTTTGGGATTGGTAATAAATGGAGCCAAACCTACTTGCATAAATGAACAAAGCAATACTGATGAAAAAATGACAAGAAAATAGAGGAATATTTAACAAAATAAACATACAGATCTAACATAAGAAATTTCTGATGCACAACACAGATATTCAGCACAAAGTCTTAATATTGTATTAGTATTATCTTCTTTTACAAAAAGTGCAAGGCCTTTTCTCCTTCTATTTTTTTATCTAAAAAGTGTCCACCACCTGAATACAACAAGTATTCAAGTATTAATAGGAGGAGAAGAGAGAAGACAAAACTAAACAAACAACTAATTACAAAATATCTACAAAATATCTAAAGGTCAACTGTTGACTTTGGGCAACTTGGTGGATGACAACATCCCATGGTGCAACATGGATGATGTCATCATTTATGCCAACATACTTTTAGATATTTATAAAATGAAATCCAAGAGGAAGAAGGTTATTCATCATCATCTCATGGCTGAAAGGGAGTATCTTTATTTTGCTCAGGAGAGATAATGTGGAATTGAGCCCGATATTCCATGAATTTACTGACCATCGGCTACAGTTGATCCTGGGCAAGACCCTTGGTATGATCGCCAATGACCTTGCAAGTCTCCCATTCATCTCTAAGTTTTTTGGGGAGCTTTAAATATTCATTACCTACCTCCATTAGGTACCCCACAAAATCGCGGTAGGCCAGAAGGTTATTGATGGATTCAGTGTCGAAAGTGACTTCTGGCCCTAGCCCTTAAGAGACGATCTCCTTGAAGATCTGAATAGTTTCATCTACCTTCCTCAAGGTGAATGAAGGATTAAGCAAGCTTGGAGACATTCTTAGGAAAATTTTCTCCATTTGATGCATTGCATCCATGGCTTCCTCCTTGACCTTGTCTATCTTCTCCAAGAAAAATTCCATCTAATCGACTGGATAGTCCAAAGCAGAAAGGATTTTATTGGGTACCCTGGGGTGATCGAAGATGCTGAATTTAACTAAATCATCGACTGAGTAGTCGAGCATCTTTTGGAATGTCTCATGTTGCAACCTAGCATGGTCCAACTCTTCAGAGATAGGTCCTGCAATCACCTAGAGTTTCTTGTTCACCCAACCAATGTTTTGATATAACTCGGTGAACTTGAAAATTACTTCCTCACTTTCTTTTAGGATTTGGTCTCTCCAGGTGGATACTGCCATGCCTTGTTCACCAATCTTAGCGTATTCATTTATCTTATCTTGGCTTAAGACCTCAAGAGTTTTAGTGGTAGTTGTAGGAGGTGCACTACCCATTTTCTATAGGGTGTGGAGAAGATGCTTGTTCTGCTCTTTTAGTAGCCTCTTCTCTTCCTTTGCTTCTTGGAGCTTCTTGCAAAGGGCATCCACCAGAGATAGGGCCTCTCCTTAAAGGATCTCGGATGATGTTCCCATCGTGACCTACATCACTGTATAATATGTAGGGGATGAATATTTTTTTATCCTTTATAGGATCGGGATATGCAATATCCATCACTCTTTCTCCCGATGAACTCTAAGAGAAGCAGGTTATAGGCTTTTAATTCTTAGCACCTTTTGCTGAGATGATGGAAAAGTCCATTGGTGCAATGGGGACTTTCCTCTTATGCTGACTCAGGTGCTGGAAGATCCATGCTAGACTTAAGGGAGTGGGACCATAGGTGGAAGAGGGAGTAGCTACAATGGATGAGGGGAAATGGGTCGAGACACTTGGTGGTGGCATCGAGAGAGATGCCAAGAAAGTGCTCACGGGAGGAAGAGACACTGTAGGGGAGGTAGTCGTGGGAGTTGAAGTGAGCTGAGAGATGAGAGAAGAAATGGTGGGGGAAAGCTCCGTGAGAGAAGAGAAAATGGAGGAAGAGGAAGGGGGAACAGTAGAAGATCGGGGGAGAGGATACGACCAAAGAAATGGTCGCTTGAGTTACGTGAGGAGGGGAAGGAAGAGAGGGAGAAGGGATGGTGGAAACCTTCTTGGTTGTAGTAGTGGCAACATCCTGAGTGGATTTTCCCATTGGAACACTCTCTGCCGCTTCTTTCTCTAGGAATACTAGAGTTACAACCTATTCCTATGCGACAGGAAGAGGGCTCTCAGGAGCTTCTTCTTAAGCGGATCTTGATTCTCCCTCTTTATCTTTGCCTTTTACCTTTGGCAGATGCTTTGACCTACCAGGTGCGTTGCCTGAAGGGGACGTGGTGAAATCTACTCCACGGTAGATAAGGCCATTCATCCTGCACCAATTCTTTGTTCACTGCAGTGTTTCCTTAACCCTTACCTCAATGGTCTGAGGTGCCTTTATCCTATCAATTTTGGCAAATTGCCAGTTGTCCCCATCTGTGTATAGATATACCTAATCAACTTCTTGATCGGTTGTTTGGAAACCTTCTGGAAAAATGGCCACGCCATATTGAATAATTTCTACTAGGGCCAGGCAGGAGTGATCCTTTCTCCTGAGTTTGACCTCATGATACTAGTCGATGTAGATTTCCTCGATTTGTGGAACATGGATCGGATCAAGTTTTTCCTTTGGGAGGAAATTTCTTAGATCAAACGTGGGCCTTGCTAGGAAATTGTGCTTTAGGTTAAGCAGTTCCATCTCTGCGCACATTTCCTGGGCTTTGGTGTGGGAAATGCAGGTGTACCTACCCATTGTGAGGGGGAAAAGAGTTCCACCCTTCTTCCTTTTCAGGAACTTCTTGTGATATGTTATGAGCTGCTTGGACATTTCCAACAGGATCAATTTAGGGCCTACATACCTTGGTAATTTAGTGGGGTCCACCAAGAAGTTAGCTTCCCTGAGATAGGTGAAAGTGGGAAATTGTGTAAACAACGCCCCCCACTTCTCGGTTGTCATGACTATGCTCTTGGTCATTTGACCATGAGTCATATTTGGTCTCAATAGGTAGATGATTCCATAGAGAAAGGCATCATTGATCTTGGTGAGTTGTGAGATACTACTCTCCAGCTTCAACTCTGGGTAGTACTCATATATTTTCACCTGAGGCCAAACCCCACATCATCTTAGTGTTAGATAGTCTCTCTCTGAGGCTACATCGTAGACTACGTAGGAGTTCATGTAGAACCTCCCCATTGTGGTGAGTTTCTGGAGCTGCTCAGAGATGGTTCTGCTTATGATTTCTACCCATTCAAAATGTTGGTCAGGCACATTTTTATTCATGGTCTCCAGATACCTGAGCATCTAATTGTGGAAGTAATGGGCATCAAAAATCCCAAATACTCTGCTTAGGAAGGTGATGGTATCACTCAGTTCCTCAGAGAAGTCCCTGCGGTGAATAACCTATGGCCTCCTAGTTATCACCTTGTTATTATTCAGGGACACCTCATTTATTAGCTACACGCACTTGTCTTCATTTTCCTCCCATGCCTTAGTGCAGTCTTATTGGCTTACAGCCATAAAATGCCGGTGGTGGGGAATACCTAGCATAATCTCAAAGTGCCAGGAAGTGAGGTTGATTATGACCTCCCCTTTTCATTTTCAACACACCTTGTGTCTTTGTTATAACAACGGGCTACCACCATCATAAATTCATTATTCACCACACTGACAAGGATTCCCCCAGTGAAATGTAGACCATTGAATACCATTTTTTCCATCCAAGGACTACCTATGACCCTCCTGGTTCTGGCCCCAAAAATCATCCATGTCAATGTTGGCCAAGTTCGGAATCTTTGATGTCTAGGTCACATTGTGCCTAGGACTCAGGCATTCTGACCCTTCGATATTTGTATTTCATCTCTTCCTCTATGAGTTTGGACTTACCCTTTGACTTGGTTGGCCTCTTGCTTGATGTATACATATGCGGATCTAAGTTCAATCGCTGATCTGCAAGAAGAAGCAATGAATTCCAACTTAGAAGAGCCATGTTAGCTGTTAGATCTTCCATCAAATCTCTACAGGATGAGGAGTTAGTAATTTAAAAGCCTCCAGGTGCAAGGTGTATGAAAGTTGCATGCTGCAGGGTTAAAAATATGGCGCACTGAAGTGAAGTGTTGCAAGGAAGAAATCAGTGCCAAAGGACGCAGAGCACAGGAAATTTACAAATAACATTCTTCTTGTTGTTGTATATAGATGTGCACCTGCACCATTATATGAGGTTTTATAATAGGCGTAAATAAATTTGGTGTTTCATGAGGGCAGGATGTGCCAAGGGCACAGATATGGGATATATTGCGTGGACTTTTGGTGCACCAATGGAATAAAGGGGGCGCAACATTAAAATGTGTATCACTAACTTCATGTGCGTCGATGGGGCCTTTGGCGTGGCACAGGAAAGGATTGCATGAAACTTTTTTTGTTGTAAGTAGGATTGCGCCTGTGCCAGGGTTAGGATTTAATAGGTTTTGCTTAGTGTAGGAAGGATTCATGCTACAATTGGGGACAGTGCGCCCTCTTGGCGTGACTGTGTTTGTTTATAACAAGGTAGGTGATTGCGCCAAGAGAAAACTACAGGTGGAAATGAAAACTTTTAGGTTTTCTCTCCTTCCTGATGGGTCTTTGGTTTTTTATGCATCCTTCTACATGGATTTAGATGGTGAAGGGGGCATAGCAAAGAGATCTTGGTTCCTTGTTTGAGACAGAGCCCTCCGTGCTAGCAGATCTGGAAGGAGGGTGAAAATGGTTGAGGAGGAAAAAAGCAAAATGGGCTGGAGGGGTTTACAGTTTCTTCATATTCATTTTATTACATCCCAAAAACAACCAAACCAAAAAAAAAACACATGAGAGCAAGGACCACTTACCCAGAATATATATAGGATGAGAGAAACAAGACGGGGTCCATGAATGCGACACAAGGATGACAGAAGCGCTGACAGGTGTAGAGAAATAAAGTTTTCGCATGTTTTCAATTGTTAAAATGATAGGGCAGATGTGCCTATATATAGCCAAAAGTGTAATAAATGTGCCACCCACTTTTTCTTAAGGGTGCACTAAAATACGTGTCGACATGATAAACTTTGCGACCTTTGGCGCAGGTATACACCTGTCAACAAGGAAATGTTTATGCCCTTACACAAATTTAGGACTATTAACATGGGATTTTGAGCACCTTGGTGCACCAATTAAGGGCACAACATTTTTGTTGTTGACATGTCGGCGCATGCGCCTTGGCGCAGGAAAGAAAGGCACAGCACGGGGAGGTGCAACAATTGTTGTGTTAACACTCCAAAGGTTGCGCCAAAGGAATAAAAGGGGGTGCAAATAAGCTTTGTGTTGCATGGAAAAAATCTGTGCCCAGCCTAAAAAGGACCAAAATGACTAAGTTTGAGAAACTAGATTTTCTGGGAGGGAATAATACACCATTTTGAACGTTAAGGGACCTCCATTAGGAAACAGAACAAAAATTGGTAAGGTTACCTGTAAAATTTCCCTTGTCAATTTTACAAGATAACAGGGTTGTGATACCTTTCACAAGCCATAGTAGTTCACACTTGTGACCATGTTCTGTAACATCCTCAAAGCCCCTATAATATTGTAAATGTAGAGACATTTCAAAGAAAACTTGAGGTGGTGGTTGGGGTCCTTGTCCTGAACCAGAGGCTTGGTTCCCTCCTGTGTTTCCTCCACCACCTGATCCACCAGTTCGACTAGGTCCTATACCTCCAGAGCTAGTAGATCCACCACAACCACTGGGTCCAATAGGGCTTGTAGGAGTTGTGACAAGTGCCCCCATGGTCCCACTGAACTATGCATCGATGGTCTATGATAGCACCCCACTACTGCTACTTTTTCCTGCACCACTCCCTGATGTAAGACCAAAAGCTTGTACACTTTCACCTTGTCAGAAAACTCCTCTGAATACTAGAGTATATGCAGTCATAGAAGAAGGGAATGTAAAATTGTATCTCCTAGGTGTGGATCTGTCTCTTCCACTAGTTTCAATTGGATCGATACTTATTCCTAGTTTGGGAAAACCAAGCCCCAGGGCTCGGTCACTAGGTGGGTTTAGGTATGTGCCAATGACTCTCCTTTTTCCATGTGATGAGCTCTCAGCAAAAGCTAAAGGGGTCTCCCTTATGTGCTTACCAAGATGGGGTAGTATAGAATGCTTAGGTTCCACGTCCTCTTCATGAACCTCAACTCCTTCCCACAACGTCTGTCTGCATAGATCCATCACACTAGCAGCTTCGCATCATCTAGTAATCTCCCTTTCACATGCTTCACCATATTTGAGATATCTTTCTTCCCTCTCCTTTTCTGTCATATCATTTTCCATCTTCCTCCACCTGAGCTTCCTTACCCAACACTTAGAACGGTTTAGCTAACCATTGGGAGTGCCTCTAAATTTATGGTAACCATCAATATCTTCATAACTAGAGGAATAACATGTTAAAACCATCCTATAGGTTCTCGTAGAAACTCAAACTCAACAACCTTTGGACAAGAATACATGGAAATGGAATATTCCATAGTGTAGCTAGCTAGTACCCCTCCCCACCAGTGATCTACAACACGGGTCCATGTCAGATTTGCATCCTGCAACCTTTGGTAGTCTTCTTTGCTCTATATCCGTGATCCATAACACCAACTTGATCTAGATGCATAGGCTGAAAGCCACCCAAATAAATCTATTGGGAAGCAATAGAAAAAAGTCTCATATAGATCATGGTAGAGATTCTCCTCTACCCATCTACGTGTATGAAACTCAGGTCCAGTGCTAAATCTCTAGGAAAATTCATCCTCCATGCTCTTGAACCATGATTCAACATTGTCCAATGTTAAATGATTCATCATTACTCTTTACATAGATCATGATGCATGCTATATCCCACTACAACTTCAAAAAGAGGCCCCGAGGAAGTGTATCCCACTACAACTTCAAAAGAATGAAGTCATATGGATCAAAGTAATTACATCCATATGAAAAGGTCAAGGTTACCATGCATATTGGTCATGCATGGGTGTGTGGGACCCCAATTACAAGATGGTGCACAAGGTAAAAGCACACAAGAGAAAAGGATTAAAGAAGCAAATAGAGTGCATGGCACGTGAAAGGAGGTTCAGGACTTAGCTAATATAAGAAAAGGTAGAACACGTGAAAAGTGTGATCGGTTGCGTGTGGATAAGATGCCATCTTGGCATCAGGTGGCCCAGGAAATAGCATGCCAGTGATGGGATCTTCTAGAATATCATCATGAGATGGAGTGGAGAGCTCAGGCCTGAAGGAACATGCTCACTTGAAGGACCACATTCGACACCTGGCAATGGATCTAAGGGCACGGAAAGGTGAGTTGACAGTGCAGGAAGGTGACAAATACAAGTGGTTGTAGTGGGAAAATAGGAGACAGAGACAAGGAGACTGAGATAACATATAGATGAGGATATAGAAATAGAGGAAGAGATATACACAGAGAGAGAGAGAGAGATAACATGGGTGAAGCTCTGCAGGGTTACTGTGAGTGGAACTTTGATGCAGAAAGGAATGTACTAAGCTTATCATTGTAATTTCTTTTTCTTTTTGGAATAGTTATAACAGCCTAGTGATGTGCATGACTACGGTCTGTAATCTATGGCTCTTTGTAATGAAATGATGAATACAATGAGGTTACCTATTGTAATTAGATATAAATATAATTGGGTTTTATGTATAATTCATTCATAGGAGTTCTCTTTCCTTTCATACTATGATTGAATGATTATATCTTTCCTTTTTTTATAATATATGTTATGAAGTATATTAAAGCACTCGGTCTAAAGAAACTATGAGGATCTGGAGGTCATTCTGAGCCCTATGATTCTTGTATATCTAAAATTCTTTCCTGAATACTCTTATACTACTCATAGATGAATGCTTCTGACTAAAACTCACATAAAAGAGAGACTCGGCACCTGCGCGTGCCTCGGCTAAGCACTCGGCTTCTGCTGGGTGATATGCCAGTGCACATGGGATTCCTTCCTTTTATAGTGGGAGTCAAATTGACTACATATTGGTTCCATTGCCGGAACCTATTTTTGAAGTTATAGTGGGATATAGCATGCATCATGATCTGTGTAAAGAGTAATGACAGATCGGTTAACATTGGAAAAGGTTCAATCGTGGTTCAAGAGCACGGAGGATGAATTTGCCCAGAGATTTAGCACTGGACCTGATTTTGATACACGTAGATGGGTAAAAGAGAATCCCTACCATGATCTATATGATACTTTTTTTTGTTGCTTCCCAATAGAATTTTTTGGGTTGCTTTCAGCCTATGCATCTAGATCAAGTTGGTGTTATGGATCATGGATATAGACCAAAGAAGACTACCAAATGTTGTAGGATGTAGATTTTACATGGACCGTGTTATAGATTACTAGTGGGGAGGGGTACTAGCTAGCTACACTCTGGAATATTCCATTTCCATGTATTTTTGTCCAGAGGTTGCTGAGTTTGAGTTTCTATGAGAACCTAGAGGATCATTTCTATGTGCTATTCCTCTAGCTATGAAGATATTGATGGTTACCATGAGTTTAGAGGTGCTCCCAATGGTTGGCTAAACCATTATAAGCATTAGGTAAGGAATCTCAAGTGGAGGAAGATGGAAGATGATACGACAAAAAAAGAGAGGGAAGAAAGATGGCTCAAGTATGGAAAAGCATGTGAAAGGGATATTACTAGACGACGTGAAGCTACTAGTGTGATGGATCTATGGAGACAGACATTGTGAGAAGGAGTTGAGGTTCACGCGGAGGGTGTGGAACCTAAGTAGTCTTTGCTACCCCATCTTGGCAAGCTCGTAAGGGAGACCCCTGCAGCTTTTGGTGAGATCTTGTCACATTGAGAAAGGAGATTCGTTAGCACATATCTGAACCCACCCAGTGACCAAGCCCTGGTGCTTGGTTTTCCCAAACCAGGAAGAAGTATTGATCCAGTTTAAACTAGTGGAAGAGATAGATCTACACCTAAGAGATACAATTTTACATTCCCTTCTTATATGGCTAAACATATTCTAGTATTCAGAGGAGTTTTTGGACAAGGGGCAAGTGTACAAGATTTTGGTGTCACATCAAGGAGTGGCACGGGAAAAAGTAGCGGTAGTGGGGTGCTATCATAGACTATCAGTGCATAGTTCAGTGGGACCATGGGGGCACTTGGCACAGCTCCTACAGGCCCTATTGGACCCAGTGGTTCTAGTGGATCTAGTGGCTCTTGAGGTATAGGACCCAGTGGACCTGGTGGATCAGGTGGTGGAGGAAACACCAGAGGGAACCGAGGCTCTGGTTCAAGAAAAGGACCCCAGCCACCACCTCAAGTTTTCTTTGAAATGTCTCTACATTTACCAGATTACATGGGCATTGAGGATACTACAGAACATGTTCACAAGTGTGAATTTCTATGGTGCGTGAAAATTATCACAACCCTAGAATGAAAGGCTAGTCAATTTACAACCACGTTGCAAGGGCGCACACATAGATGGTATAGAAAGTATGATCCTCATCAAATGGTGGTGGATTACACTACCTTAAAGAATGCATTCTTGGTAGAGTTCCACATTCCTGAGTTTAAGAAAAAAAGCATTAGCGCTTTGAAAGAGATACAACAAGGAATGACAGAGAGTGTGAGGGAGTATGATGCGTGCTTTAAAATTCTCTTGTCCAAGTTATTATATGATATACATCCTTCTCAGCATGCACAGTGGTTTGTTGGAGGATTGATCACCCCTTTTATAAGGGCCTTGTCTCATAAAACTTTTACAAATCCACGCAAAGCATTGGAGGCTGCCTTATGCACCGAAGATGTGGTAGTATTGGTACTGGTGTTAGCCCGTTCTTGGAGGTTCATATTGTTGTTATGGCTAAGTAGTTGGAAAAACTATCTATGAACTCGGTCCATGAGATTTGCAGTGGTTTATGGTCCATGGATTGTGAAATAGAGGAGCACGTTAAGGATAATTTCCCCTGGAGGATATTACGCACTGTGATAGTAGATTGTGAGATTTGTCATGGGGACCATGATGCAAGTATATGTCCCTTGCTACAACATGTCATCAAGAAGAATGTATCTTGTTATTGCAAGATTTACACCTCCACGACCCATTATACTAAAGACTATAGGCTCATTAATCAAATAAATGAGGCAATCGATCATGGGGTATGCCAAACAAGCATTTACAGTGGTTCAAAAATGATGATCGTTGTTATGAGGATCATGTAGATGGTGGTGCACATGGAAGGGGTTTTCGAGGAGGATTTCATGAATGAGGTAAGTGCAGAGGAAGAAGTGAGTTCCCACGTGGAACATGTTTCAACTGTGGATCTACAGAACATTACAATCATGAGTGCCTAGACTTTTTACAGTGCTCGTGGTGCAAAAAGAAGCATAAGTATGAGGAGTGCACAGAGTTATATGAGCATATGAATTAGCAACACCAGAATGACAAAGGCATTGTGATGGTCAACATCAAGAATGCAGACATACAATGGATGCCTTGGGTAACATGGGATGAAGGTTTGGATCCTGTCTTGGTAACAACAAGAGTAGATGCCACAGGAACAAGGGAAGTACCAAGACAAAAGAGCCTGGTTTTAAGAGAATAGGTCGTTCATGAAAAGTATCAAAATCCCACACATCAGAAGGAGATATATCACAACACTGTGGATGTTATTCAAAGCTTGCAAGGGGAGATCTAGTTTCTCAAAGAGCAATCCAAGAGAGAGGAATAAGGAATTAGAATCGAGGTGTAAAAGGATGACCTGGATGAGGTCAAAGATGTGTGTAAAATGCTAAGGCAAGAGAACATCGTTCCTTTGTTAGGATCCTTGTTGAGAGAGAAGATACCACATGTTAGAGAAGTGTGTGAGAGGTAGGTCTTACACTTGAACCTTCCCCTTCATATCCTCAACGATGACAAGGAGATTACATTGAATGTAGTTTTAGATGGATGGCTCCTCAGCAATATACTCATTGACTAGCTGTTATCCTGTAAAATTGACAAGGGCAATTTTACCGATAACCATACCGAAAATTTTGTTTCGATCCCTCGTTAGGGATCCTTCGCATTCAGAATATTGTAAAATCCCTTCCCGGGAAATTCAGTTTTTGAACTTAGTCTTTTTGAGCCTTTTTTGGCTGGGCGCATGGTTTTTCCTTGCAACATCAATTTTTGATGCGCCCCCTTAAAAGCCTTTGGCGCATGGTTTTCCATGTTAGCACGCTTCTCGGTGCGCCAAAGGCGCATGTATTTTCCTTGTTACACCACGTTTTGGTGCGCCCAATGGCGCACATAAATTCATGTCGACAACTCGTTTGATGCGCCAAAGTCGCACCCATTCTCCTGTTGTCAGTTACTTCCATGCGCCAAAGGGCGCATGCTTTCCTCTGTCGACAGTCATTTTCGCGCGCCTTTTCAAATAGTGGTTGGCGCATTTATGACAAATTTTGTTATATATACCTATGCGCGCCATGTCATTTTCATTGTTCTTTTTTCAAGGCACGTGATTGCTCTGGGTGTGTCAGCTCTGCTCTGTCGTTGTCATTTGCTCTGTGGGCCCGCTTTCCAACCGTCTTTATACATTCGAAGGTAAGAGGTTCATCCTCTTTTTCATTTTTGTGCTTTGATGTGCTCGGTCTGGTTTTCGTTTGATGGCCCGTTTTTAAATGTCGTTTTGCATTGGACTGGTTCTTCCCCTATCCCGCATAAACCAACTTCTTCCTTCTCTCCCTCCCTCATTTCCAGTTTGTAGGGGAAGTTGGTTTGATTAGGCTTGGTGTTAGAATGAATAATGCTTAAATGTTTAAAGTATTTTTGGTATTCCCCTTGGCGCGTTGCCGCGTCATGTTGCACCTTAGACAGTCGCGCCCCTCGGCGCGTCTACCCAGCATGCTGCAGTTATTAATCATGCGCCCCTAGGCGCACCCTTTCGGCCTGTAACACGCTCGAAACCCGCGCCTCCTTATATCCCTTTGGCGCATCTTTTACCCCTGTTGCATCCCTCTTCTATGCGCTAAAGGGCGCGCCCAGCTTCCATGCAACGCAAGAGTTATTTGCGCGTGTAAAACCTCCAAGGCGCGGGCGCACCTTCCGTTGCAAGTACATGATGTTGTGTAGCCCCCCCATGCGCCGCGCCATATACCTTTGGCGCGCCTTTTTTCCATGTTGCACAATCTGCCCATGCGCCAAAGGGCACACCAAACCTCAATGTAACATGCATTTCCTGTGCGCCCTTCTATAAAATGCAGTCTGCTTCATCCATGCGCCATGCGCCTTTGGCACCAATTTTACCTCTGTTACGTCCTTTTCCTGTGCGCCTTGTCTATTCAGCCTGTTATATACATTTTCCATGCGCCCTGCGCCCCGAGCCTTAAAAGTTCTAACTCTTTCTTCTGCTAGCGTTCCCATTGAAAATCAAATGGCTAATTCAAGCTTCTTGGATTGGGTTTCACTCCTCCTACGTGCAGATCATCAGATAAGCCTTGAAGAACACATGTCTACCTCAAGCAAGAGACCCGCCAAACCAAGAGGAAAAGCTAAGCTAACAGAGGAAGAAATGAAGTATAAGTACCAAAGGGTTAGAATGCCCGAATCTCAGGCGGAATGCAATATGGATGTCAGAGATTCTGAACTGGGCCACATTGACATGGACGAATTCTGGGTGAGAACTCAGAAAGTAACAAGAAGCCCCTGGATGGATAAATTGATGGGTAGTGCTCTACATTTCGCCGGTGGGATTCCAGTCAGCGCTATTAATAATGAGTTCATAATGGTGGTTGCCCAATCTTACAACAAGGACACCAGGTGTGTCGAAAATAGTAAGGGAGAAGTGGTCATTGACCTCACCACTCGCCATTTTGAAAAGATTCTTGGCATCCCTCATCACCGAAGCTTCGTGGCCGTTACCCAAGAAGAATGTGTCAAGACCTGGGAGGACAATGAGGACCTATGCATGCAATTAATGAATGAAGTCTACCTCAAAAATAAGAAGGTAGTGACCCGGTGGCCCCAGACTATCCACCGAAGCGACTTCTCCGAAGAACTCAGTGACACCATCACTTTCCTGAGCAGAGTCTTCGGGCTTTCAGACGCCCACTACTTCCATAAATGGATGCTGCGGTACCTGGAGACGATGAACAAAAATTTGCCCGATCAGCGCTTCTGCTGGGGGGAAATAATAAGCAGCGCCATTTCTGAGCAGCTACAACAGTTTGCCACAACAGGAGTGTTTCATATGAACTCCTACGTAGTGTATGCTGCAGCGTCTGAAAGGGACTATCCAGGGCTGCACCGAAGTGGAACTTGGCCTCAGGCCAAGATATATGAATACTACCCAGAGCTAAAGCTGGAGAATAGCATCCAACACTTTTCAAAAATCAATGATGCTTTCTTCTACCATATTATATGCATGCTGCGACCAAAGTTGACTCATGGCCGCACAATTAAGAATACTGTTTCTGCTGTGGAAAAGTGGGGGGCCTTGTTCACCCAATTTCCCACATTCACCTATCTGAGGGCGGTTAACTTCTTGGGCGAGCCCACTAGGTTGCCAAGGTATGCTGGACCAAAGCTGGTTCTATTGGAATTGTCAAGGCAGCTGGTCACATATCATGAGAAGTGCCAGAAGAGAAAGAAGGGTGGAACTCCTTTCCCCCTCACAGTAGGCCGATACACTTGTTCCAGCTATCACAAGGCGAAGGAGATGTTTGCTGAGCTAGAATTGCTCAACCTAAAGCATGATTTCCCAGCAAGGCCTACATTCGACCCAAGAGGCTGCTTGCCAAGGGCTAAGCTTGATCCTATCCATGTCCCTCAAATTGAGGACATTTACATTGACGTCATCCATGAGGTGGCACTCAGGAGACAGGATCACTCCCGCTTAGCATTGGCAGAAATTATTCAGTATGGAGTGGCCATCGTCCCCAAAGGCTTCCAAACCACGGAAGACGAAGTAGACAAAGTATATAATGACACAGATGGGGACAATTGGCCCTTCCCGGCCATTGATAGAAGCAAGGCTCCTCAGACAATTGAGGAGAGGGTCAAAGAAACCATGCGGAGAATGGAACTCTGGTGCCGTATGAATGGATTGATCTACCTCGGCGTAGATTTTATAACTTCTCCTTTGGGTAATGCGCCTCCAAGATCAAAGAAGCAGCTAAAAGGCAAAGCTGCGGAAGGTGAGCCTAGCACCATTCGGGAGGAAGCCCCTGAAAGTCCTCTTCCTTCAGAGCCTGAACAAGTAATAACCCTGGATTCGCCAGAGAAGGAATTGACAGAGGATAGTCCTATACGCCCATCCACCCAGGATGTTGGCACCGCTACAACTACAGAGGTCCCTTCTATCCCTTCTTCTTCTCTTCCTCCCCTTCCTCAGGTGTCAGCAACCACTCCTTTGGTTGTGTCCTCTCCCCCTTCTTCTACCCTTTCCCCTGCCTCTTCATCCGTCTTCTCCTCTCTTGCTGATTTGTCTCCTTCCATTTCTTCTCTCCTTTCCAGGCTCCCTTCCCTTCCTATGTCTTCTGTAGCCCCGGTTTCCCTTCCTCCCGTGGACACCTCCGCGGCTATTCTTCCAATGCCACCGCCGCGTGTCTCCACGTTCTTCCCCTCTTCTACTGTTGCTGCCTCCCCCTCTGTCTCTGGTCCTTCTTCAATAGGACCAACTTGGATCTCTCAGCAGCTGAGCCAGCTAAAGAGGAAAGTCCCCATCGCTCCGATGGACTTTTCGGTTATTCCGGCTAAAGGAGCAAAGAAGCACAAGCCGGTTACACGCTTCTCAAAGAGCGCTGCAGGTGAGAGAGTCCTGGAAATAGCTTACCCCGATCCCACCAAAGAGAAAGAAGATCTGTCTCCAGCAGATTTCACAGTGACCCAAGTCACAATGGGGACGTCCTCTGAAAGTCTCCAGGGGGAAGCTCGTTCCGCGATTGATGCACTTTGTGAAAAGCTTCAAGAAGCCAAAGAAGAAAAAAGGCTGCTGAAAGAACAGAATAAATACCTGCTTCAGGCCTTACAGAAGATGGGAAGTGCACCTCCCACAACTGCCGCCGAGACTCCTGAGCTGCTCAGTCAGGACAAGATCAATGAATATTCAAAGATCGGTGAGCAGGGCATGGCTGTTTCTGCTTGGAGAAGTCAGATTCTCAAAGATAGCGAAAAGGTAATCGCCGAATATATCAGCTTATCCCTGAACATTGAAAAGGCGAATAAGGAGCTCCAAGCATTAGCAGTCCCGATATCAGAAGAGTTGGAAAACGCTAGACTCCAACACGAGGCCTTCCAACAGATGTTCGACTGTTCAGTCGAAGATTTGGTCAAGTTCGGAGTATTCGGTCACCCAAGGACCCTCAACAAGACTATGTCCACTCTGGACTATCGGATAGATCAGCTCGAGTTTGTGTTAGAAAAAATAGATAAGGTGAAGGAAGAGGCCCTGGATGCGATGTATCAAATGGAGAAAATTGTTTTATCCATGAATCCAGGGTTGCTCACTCCTTCCCTCACCTTAAGAACGGCTGATGATACTATCCGGATTTTCAAGGAGTTAGCTTCTCAAGGAACAGGGCCAGAAGTCACGTTTGATACCGAATCCATCAATAACCTGCTGGCTTGCAGGGACTTCATCGGTTTCCTGATTGAGGCGGAGAAAGATTATTCCAAACTTCCCGAAAAGCTTGTAGAAGAGCGGGAAACTTGCGAAGTAATCAGTGATCGGCACAAGGATCCATCACAGGATCAGTTCGGGTCAATGATCAGCAAGTTCTTGGAATACCGCACTCAGTTCCACATCTCATCTCCTGAGCAGCATCAGAAGCAGGCGACCCCTTTTCGGCCGCAGGACGATGATGATGACTAGCTTCTTCTTCTTCCTCTTCTTCTTCTTCCTCTCGCTTTTCTCCGACTTTCTTTTCGCAATATCTCAAGTATGTTGGTGCCAACGATGACATCATCCATGTTGCATCATGGGATGATGTCATCCACTCAAAAATGTAAAAGTCAACATGACTTTAGATATTTTGTAAATATCTTGTAGATAAGTGGTTGGCTCCATTTTTTGCCTTCTCTCTCTCTCTCATCTTATATAAATACAAGAATACTTGTTGTATTCTAAAGTGAACATTTTTCAGATAGAAATAGAGGTGAGGAGAGAAAGACTTTGAGCTTTCTTGTAACAGATAAAAACAATTAATACAATTATTCAGACTTTGTGCTCAATAGCTGTGTTATACATTAGATCTTTCTTATGTTAGATCTGCATGTGTCTTTTCTGTTGAATTCATATCTACTTTTCCGTCATTTGTTTATCAGTATTGCTTTGTTTATTTATGTGAGTAGGTTTGGCTCTGTTTACTACCAAACCCAAAGCATAGATCTTCTGACCCTTCCGCTTTGGAACTCATTTCTTTTCTTCCTTCGGATCTGTTCTTTCTCTTCTCCTTCTTTTATTCCTTTCTCTTCGCAGCCTAGAACACTCTACTGGGATGAGATCCCAACCCCCGAAGGCAGAATCTGTGAGACTTGCATAGGTTCCTGCTAGTAGAAGTAGCAATAAACCAGTTTCGCTTTGCTGTCTCAAAGAGGGGCTAAGCCCTGCAACACCGTTGGCCCGTCTATCCATAGATCTGTCCACGCGACAGATTTTCGGACCAACAGTTTTTTGGCGACTCCGCTGGGGATCAGATTTTTAAACAGATTTCACCAACAGAAACAGATAAATCTGTCAGATCTATGCTGGTAGTAAAATAAAAAATCAGGAAAAATCAGCAGGTTGCTGCCAGTTTGCAAAATCTGAACTTTTTGTTGAAAATCCAAAAAATTTGCAAAAGTGCCCGAAATTGAAAATTTTCTTCTGAGAATCATAGATCTGGGCCTGTTACATACCTTTAGTTCGCTGAGTTTTTATCGAAAATCATCATTTTCCGTAGATCTGAGTTTTTAACAATTTTCTGAAATGTTCTAAACCCTCTGAAAATTAAAAACCAGATCCGAAAAATCGGCTTACTATCTTCCCTGCCATCTTATCCTCGCTGTCATTTGTCATTTAAACCGCAATCGGTTTCTGAAGAGGATAATTTTCAAATATCCAGAAAAGTGCATGCTGCTGGTTTTTGTCAGAAAAACCAGAAAATCAGCAAGTACACCCAAAAATAAAGTTTAAATCTGCGTTGTAATATTGCAGATCTGAAAGGTACACTGGCGAGTGAACCTTTTACGCGCAGCAGAAGAGCCCGTGGAGAAGCCGATCCTACTTTCGATCTTCTTCAGAGGCACAATTTCAGCGTAACACCGGCACGTTTTTCAGCGCTAAGCTCGGCTAGCCGGTCATCCAGGAGTGTTTCGCCTTCACAAAGAAAAAGTCTTTTGCCGGGAACATCCACACCCCTTTGTAGTGCTTTGCTTCTCAGCGGAACTACACTTCCAGCTCGTGTTCTCTTTCCAGCTTTTCAGATGGCAGTACCATGGGGAAACGCTATGGGTCCGTTGGCTTTACCTCATCCAGTTCACGCACTCCCTCACGGAAATCGAAAGAATTTTCCTAAATTTGACGGGAGCGGAAATCAAAGCACGGATTCCCACATTTCTGCTTTCATTATGTCATGCAGTATTTTGGATGTGACTCATGAAGATGTGTCAGTTCGCCTCTTTCTGGAAACTCTACAAGGGCCTGCAGCTGAATGGTTTCAGCATTTGCCGGCCGGATCTATCACTAGTTGGGCAACTTTGCGGGACGCTTTTGAAGACAGGTATAAGCCTTCAGAGGATGCATTTACTTTATTATCACAGATCACTCATCTGAAGAAGGAGGCAAATGAGACCATGCACGATTTTGTCGCCCGGTTCAATGCGCTAATCAACCGTTGTCCCTACTGCCATGCTTCCAACACCGGAGAACCAGAAGTGTTTTTTCGTAAATGCCATGAGTTCAAAAGTCAGCTTCTTGCTCCTTCAAGAGCGAGTAGCTACTTTGCCTCTCGCTCAGGCTGCTGCCATCCGTATAGAAGACAATTTGATAATATCTGGCGAGTTAAGAAAAGAATCAGTAAAGCCTAAGTCTTTGGGCCCTTCGCACTATCACTTCGTCTGATCCAGCATTCCAAAAAATGGCGAATGATTTGCTTGCACTGAAGAAGCAGCTGGCCCAGGCCTCTCCCAGTTCCTCGTATCGGGATATCCCGCGGAGGAATTTTGTTCCTAACAACGCTTCACAAAGGCCGCGCTTGCCTACAGCTGCTCCACGGTTGGTGCTTGAAGCTCCTCCGGTCAATGCTTTGGCCGAAATTGAAGAGGAAGAAGAGCAATACTATGAGGAACCTTCGCTCCAAGGCGAAGATGATCAAGATGTCGGTGAACCGACTGGTGACTCCACAATTAGATACATGGAATTTGATGAGGACGAATCCGATGAAGAAGAGAGTACGCAAGGCTATGCAAGCGGACAATCCTACGCTGTTTTTACCCGCTCGCAAGGAAAAGAAGCAGAGGTTGATGCCCATACGCAGAAAGAGAAGGCCGTGTCAAACACGCCTCCAACCATTGTTAAAAGAGGTAATCCTCTTCCCACTCAACTCCCTGTTAAATCTTTTGCAAAGAAGTCTTTTCCACCTATCTCTCCTCCGAGTCAGCCCTCTCATATTCCTATCAAGATCAGTAACCCTATTCCATCATCGCGGGGTGAAGGACTCATTCCTTTACCTACGCAACCCTTGGCCGCATTTGATATAATAGATCACGCAAAAAAGACCAAGATCCAAATGTCTGAAGCTGAGTATCTTCAGTCAAACCCCGAACAGCTTGTAAGATTGACTAAGTATATCCAAAGTCAAGCTGTTATAGCTAAACCGGTTTCCCTGAAAGGAATCCTTTCTACTCCTCCTGAATCCCACATAAATGTCGCTTCGACGTCCGCATCTGGCAAGATAGAACCTTTCTATCTCTCCCTCCTGATCAATGGCCATAAGTTGAGCAATTGCATTATTGATTCCGGAGCCTCTGATAACGTCATGCCTGCCAAAGTCGCTTTTGCTTTGGGCCTTACTCTTACCAAACCCTTCGGCAGATGTTACTCATTGGAAACAAAGCAAGTTCCGTTGGTTGGCCAAATCAAGGACGCACAATTTGCGTTTGCAGCCTTCCCGGATAAAAGAGTAAAAATGACAGTCCTTGTTGCTGACATCCCAGCAGCCTATGGAATTCTACTAGGAAGGAGTTTTTTGCAGCGAAGTTGGTGGAGAAATTCACATGGACTGGTCCAAAGCTAGAATCCCAGTCAAAGGCGTAATGCAAACTTTGGAGCCGGAATCCCAAAAGAAATACTTGGTCACTAGCTCTGAAGACCCCAAAGCCCAAATTCTTTTCGAATCATCAGGGTTGGGGAATTACTTCTTATCCACCGAGGCGGAAACAAAGGACGTTTTTGTTCAGGAAAAGGATTGTAATAAGATCTGGACCCTTGCAATTTGATGGCAGCTGCGCAACTAGTGGATGTGGCGCTGGAGTTGTGCTGATATCTCTCGGGGAGGAGATAATTCCTCTTTCTTTCAAATTGCAGTTTTTCAACACTAATAATACTGCTGAGTACGAATCTCTGTTACTCGGTATGCAAGCTGCAAAGGAAAGAGGAATAAAAAATCTGAAAGTCCAAGGTGATGCCGAGCTAGTTGTAAATCAGGTCAAAAGGATTTACCAAGTGAAAAATGAAAGGCTCAGGCACTACCGTAATGCGGTATGGGACAGCATTGAGGAATTTGATGCTTTTTCAATAGAGGCCATTCCAAGGGCCCAAAATGACATGGCTGATTCGTTGGCTGTTTCGGCATCTCTCATGCTCCCACACCCGGGTTTGAAGACGAACAAGTACACCATTGAAGTGGTTTTCCGCCCAAGCGTGCCAGACAACTCTCAGCATTGGCAGGTATTCAACGATGATAATCACCTCATTGCCTTTCTAGAGAAAGCAGAAAATTTTGATGAGTTATATTTTGAAGGATCCACCTCTCCATGCCGTGAATCCATCAACGGTCAAAACCACGAAACAAAGGAGAACGATGGCATTTGTCAGCTTAAGGGAAATAAAATTCCAAAGGGCCTGGTTTCTCTGGAACGCCTGTTTGACAGGCATGACCGTTTTGTGAAAAGGAAAAGGCGAGATGATCCTAGCTCATCTCCAGAGACAGAACCAGTCAATTTAGGTTCTGAGGCACATCCGCAATTCGTGAACATCGGGAAATGTTGCACGCCAGAAGAAAAGCGAAAATTTGTCAAGTTGCTGAAAAGATATATGGATGTATTGGCATGGTCCTATGCCGACTTAAAGTCCTTCAAGCCGAAGGACGTTCAGCATGATATACCGCTAAAAGAAGATGCCAAAACCTTCCGTCAGAAGCAAAGGCATTATAATCCCAAGATTTCGGGCACTATTCAAGCCGAAATTCAGAAGATGCTGGACGCAAGAATCATTTTCCCTATTCATCACAGCACTTGGGTGGCAAACATTGTGCCAGTACGCAAGAAAAACGGTGAAATACGCATCTGCGTAGACTTCCGAAACTTGAATCAAGCTTCACTGAAAGACAACTACCCTCTTCCCATAATGGATCAAGTTCTGCAAGCAGTAACTGGGTCAGAAATGCTGTCTATGCTTGACGGTTTTTCAGGCTATAATCAGATTGAAGTCTCGCCTGGAGATCAATTCAAAATAGCATTCACTACTCCATGGGGTACATTTGCCTACAGCAGGATGCCTTTCGGCCTAACCAATGCTGGTGCCACTTTTCAGCGGGCCATGGACTTTGCATTCAAAGGCATGATGGGAAAATTCATTGTAGTTTATCTAGATGACTTAACCGTGTTCTCCAAACGACGAAGTGATCATTGTGATCACTTGGAGCAAGTATTGGCCAGGTGCCGAGAACATGGAATTTCCCTTAACCCAAAAAAGTCTGTTTTTGGGGTTACGGAAGGGAAATTGCTAGGCCATGTGGTTAGCAAAGAAGGAACGAAGATTGATGCCGAAAGAGTTAAGGCTATCCAAAGCCTTACTCTGCCTACAAGCAAGAATGGTGTTCATTCTTTCTTTGGAAAGGTGAACTTTCTTAGGCGTTTTGTCCCTGATTTTGCTGAGAAGACCCGCCACATACTGAACATGATGAAAGGTTCACCCACTTTTAGATGGAGTGAAGAGGGGGGAAAAGGTCGTTTGAAGAGATAAAAACTTCTGTCGCTCATGCACCGGTCCTGGTATGTCCGGATTTCTCCAAGGACTTCATTATGTATAGCTATGCATCGGAACATACTGTGTCTGCAATCCTAATGCAAAAGAACTCAGAGGATATTGAATCTCCAATCGCATTCATGAGTTCTCCCCTCAAGCCCCACGAGTTGAAGATGACTCAATTAGAAAAGCACGCCTTTGCCGTTGTCAAAGCGGTGAAGAATTTCAGGTATTACATTCTGAACTCGCATACGGTGGTGCTAGTTCCCGACACTGCGGTGAAGTCAATTCTAACTCAGCAAGAGTTAGGAAGCTTAAGAGGGAATTGGATCGCAAAGGTCCAGGAATATGACCTAGATATTAAACCCACCAAGCTGGTGAGGGGCAAAGGCCTGTGTCAGCTAATGGCTGAGAACAAGGGTTCAGAAAATCCTGATGAAAGAGAAAATCGTACCAACGAAGCGCAAAGCCTTCTGGAAGGGCCTGATTCTCTACCTCTAGTTTTGTTTGTTTCAACTAGTGACGAATGGTACTCCGACATCACTTTCTTCCTTACCTACGGCGAATGCCCAATGCACCTCACCGCAAAGGAGAAGCGCACTGTAAAGCTCAGAGCGGCTAAATATGTCATCTGGGATGACGCGGCTTATATAAGCGCGGGATAGACGGTGTCTTCCTGCGATGTGTTGACAAGCCCCAGCAAGTAAAACTGCTGGAGAGTTTTCACAATTCGGCTTGTGGAGGCCATTTCTCTTCTTCCGTGACGGCGCACAAGATCATTCGAGCCAGGTACTATTGGCCGACGCTCTTTCAAGATGCAGCTACCTGGGTGGCAAAATGTGAGCCTTGCCAGCAGTTTGTTGGTAAGCCCAAATTGGCTGCCTTTCCCCTAAGGCCGGTTATTATCAATGAGCCATTCAAGCAGTGGGGAATCGATTTTATTGGTGCACTCAATCCTCAATCGAGTGCTGGACATAGCTATGTCCTCACGGCAACAGATTACTTCACTAAATGGGGTGGAGGCCATACCTGTCAAGCATGCCACTTCTGAGGTAGTTTGCAGTTTTATCAAAGAGAATATCATTGTCAGGTTTGGCATTCCAAATAAAATCGTTGCTGATAATGCTTCTAACTTCTCTTCCCGGGAAGTTATTAGTTTTTGCTATGAATATGGGATAACTTTAGCACATGCCTCAGATTATTATCCTCAGGGAAATGGTCAGGCAGAATCCAGTAATAAGAACTTGGTGACCATCATACGGAAATTAGTAGATGAAAATCAGCGGATGTGGCACAAGTCTTTGTACGACGCTTTGTGGGCAGACCGCATTACCCCCAAGAGATCTCTCGGCATGTCACCTTTTCAAGTGTTATATGGCACTGATGCCGAGCTTCCCATTTCAGCGGAACTTCCTGCTCTACGCTTGGCACGAGCAATCGAAGATGAAACTTTTCAAAGTTCTCTGGAAAAGAGAATCATGTACCTTGCGGAACTTGAAGAAAAGAGAGTAAGGGTGGTCGACAGGATCACTGAACATCAGAATCAAGTAAAGAGGCTTTTCGACAAGAAGGCCAAGCAGAGGAATTTTGAAGTGGGAGATCTCGTCCTTCTCTGGGACAAGCGGAGAGAACCAAAGGGCATGCACGGAAAATTTGATTCCCTATGGAGAGGGCCCTTCAAAATCAAGCAACTCAATGGAGAGAATAGTTTCTATCTCTCTTATCTGGATGGAGCTGAACTCCCGCTTCCCTACAGCGGGCAACATCTCAAGATCTTCAGGAAGTAGAGCTTGCTCTCTCCTTTGTACAGTTTATTTTAGTCGTGTGTTTGCTTTAGTCGTGTGTTTGCTTTCGGTTTTTGTGTGTTTCCTTTGTTCTCCCTCCGGTCCCCCTTGTTTTTGACTCCGTACCCAATGGATAGGCACATGTGATCTGGGATTCTCTACCCCCGAGTTTCACTCAGGGATAGTCCCCAGAAAGAGCCAGCTGTTATCCTGTAAAATTGACAAGGGCAATTTTACCGATAACCATACCGAAAATTTTGTTTCGATCCCTCGTTAGGGATCCTCCGCATTCAGAATATTGTAAAATCCCTTCCCGGGAAATTCAGTTTTTGAACTTAGTCTTTTTGAGCCTTTTTTGGCTGGGCGCATGGTTTTTCCTTGCAACATCAATTTTTGATGCGCCCCCTTAAAAGCCTTTGGCGCATGGTTTTCCATGTTAGCACGCTTCTCGGTGCGCCAAAGGCGCATGTATTTTCCTTGTTACACCACGTTTTGGTGCGCCCAATGGCGCACATAAATTCATGTCGACAACTCGTTTGATGCGCCAAAGTCGCACCCATTCTCCTGTTGTCAGTTACTTCCATGCGCCAAAGGGCGCATGCTTTCCTCTGTCGACAGTCGTTTTCGCGCGCCTTTTCAAATGGTGGTTGGCGCATTTATGACAAATTTTGTTATATATACCTATGCGCGCCATGTCATTTTCATTGTTCTTTTTTCAAGGCACGTGATTGCTCTGGGTGTGTCAGCTCTGCTCTGTCGTTGTCATTTGCTCTGTGGGCCCGCTTTCCAACCGTCTTTATACATTCGAAGGTAAGAGGTTCATCCTCTTTTTCATTTTTGTGCTTTGATGTGCTCGGTCTGGTTTTCGTTTGATGGCCCGTTTTTAAATGTCGTTTTGCATTGGACTGGTTCTTCCCCTATCCCGCATAAACCAACTTCTTCCTTCTCTCCCTCCCTCATTTCCAGTTTGTAGGGGAAGTTGGTTTGATTAGGCTTGGTGTTAGAATGAATAATGCTTAAATGTTTAAAGTATTTTTGGTATTCCCCTTGGCGCGTTGCCGCGTCATGTTGCACCTTAGACAGTCGCGCCCCTCGGCGCGTCTACCCAGCATGCTGCAGTTATTAATCATGCGCCCCTAGGCGCACCCTTTCGGCCTGTAACACGCTCGAAACCCGCGCCTCCTTATATCCCTTTGGCGCATCTTTTACCCCTGTTGCATCCCTCTTCTATGCGCTAAAGGGCGCGCCCAGCTTCCATGCAACGCAAGAGTTATTTGCGCGTGTAAAACCTCCAAGGCGCGGGCGCACCTTCCGTTGCAAGTACATGATGTTGTGTAGCCCCCCCATGCGCCGCGCCATATACCTTTGGCGCGCCTTTTTTCCATGTTGCACAATCTGCCCATGCGCCAAAGGGCGCACCAAACCTCAATGTAACATGCATTTCCTGTGCGCCCTTCTATAAAATGCAGTCTGCTTCATCCATGCGCCATGCGCCTTTGGCGCCAATTTTACCTCTGTTACGTCCTTTTCCTGTGCGCCTTGTCTATTCAGCCTGTTATATACATTTTCCATGCGCCCTGCGCCCCGAGCCTTAAAAGTTCTAACTCTTTCTTCTGCTAGCGTTCCCATTGAAAATCAAATGGCTAATTCAAGCTTCTTGGATTGGGTTTCACTCCTCCTACGTGCAGATCATCAGATAAGCCTTGAAGAACACATGTCTACCTCAAGCAAGAGACCCGCCAAACCAAGAGGAAAAGCTAAGCTAACAGAGGAAGAAATGAAGTATAAGTACCAAAGGGTTAGAATGCCCGAATCTCAGGCGGAATGCAATATGGATGTCAGAGATTCTGAACTGGGCCACATTGACATGGACGAATTCTGGGTGAGAACTCAGAAAGTAACAAGAAGCCCCTGGATGGATAAATTGATGGGTAGTGCTCTACATTTCGCCGGTGGGATTCCAGTCAGCGCTATTAATAATGAGTTCATAATGGTGGTTGCCCAATCTTACAACAAGGACACCAGGTGTGTCGAAAATAGTAAGGGAGAAGTGGTCATTGACCTCACCACTCGCCATTTTGAAAAGATTCTTGGCATCCCTCATCACCGAAGCTTCGTGGCCGTTACCCAAGAAGAATGTGTCAAGACCTGGGAGGACAATGAGGACCTATGCATGCAATTAATGAATGAAGTCTACCTCAAAAATAAGAAGGTAGTGACCCGGTGGCCCCAGACTATCCACCGAAGCGACTTCTCCGAAGAACTCAGTGACACCATCACTTTCCTGAGCAGAGTCTTCGGGCTTTCAGACGCCCACTACTTCCATAAATGGATGCTGCGGTACCTGGAGACGATGAACAAAAATTTGCCCGATCAGCGCTTCTGCTGGGGGGAAATAATAAGCAGCGCCATTTCTGAGCAGCTACAACAGTTTGCCACAACAGGAGTGTTTCATATGAACTCCTACGTAGTGTATGCTGCAGCGTCTGAAAGGGACTATCCAGGGCTGCACCGAAGTGGAACTTGGCCTCAGGCCAAGATATATGAATACTACCCAGAGCTAAAGCTGGAGAATAGCATCCAACACTTTTCAAAAATCAATGATGCTTTCTTCTACCATATTATATGCATGCTGCGACCAAAGTTGACTCATGGCCGCACAATTAAGAATACTGTTTCTGCTGTGGAAAAGTGGGGGGCCTTGTTCACCCAATTTCCCACATTCACCTATCTGAGGGCGGTTAACTTCTTGGGCGAGCCCACTAGGTTGCCAAGGTATGCTGGACCAAAGCTGGTTCTATTGGAATTGTCAAGGCAGCTGGTCACATATCATGAGAAGTGCCAGAAGAGAAAGAAGGGTGGAACTCCTTTCCCCCTCACAGTAGGCCGATACACTTGTTCCAGCTATCACAAGGCGAAGGAGATGTTTGCTGAGCTAGAATTGCTCAACCTAAAGCATGATTTCCCAGCAAGGCCTACATTCGACCCAAGAGGCTGCTTGCCAAGGGCTAAGCTTGATCCTATCCATGTCCCTCAAATTGAGGACATTTACATTGACGTCATCCATGAGGTGGCACTCAGGAGATAGGATCACTCCCGCTTAGCATTGGCAGAAATTATTCAGTATGGAGTGGCCATCGTCCCCAAAGGCTTCCAAACCACGGAAGACGAAGTAGAAAAAGTATATAATGACACAGATGGGGATAATTGGCCCTTCCCGGCCATTGATAGAAGCAAGGCTCCTCAGACAATTGAGGAGAGGGTCAAAGAAACCATGCGGAGAACGGAAATCTGGTGCCGTATGAATGGATTGATCTACCTCGGCGTAGATTTTATAACTTCTCCTTTGGGTAATGTGCCTCCAAGATCAAAGAAGCAGCTAAAAGGCAAAGCTGCGGAAGGTGAGCCTAGCACCATTCAGGAGGAAGCCCCTGAAAGTCCTCTTCCTTCAGAGCCTGAACAAGTAATAACCCTGGATTCGCCAGAGAAGGAATTGGCAGAGGATAGTCCTATATGCCCATCCACCCAGGATGTCGGCATCGCTACAACTACAGAGGTCCCTTCTATCCCTTCTTCTTCTCTTCCTCCCCTTCCTCGGGTGTCAGCAACCACTCCTTTGGTTGTGTCCTCTCCCCCTTCTTCTACCCTTTCCCCTGCCTCTTCATCCGTCTTCTCCTCTCTTGCTGATTTGTCTCCTTCCATTTCTTCTCTCCTTTCCGGGCTCCCTTCCCTTCCTATGTCTTCTGCAGCCCCGGTTTCCCTTCCTTCCGTGGACACCTCCGCGGCTATTCTTCCAATGCCACCGCCGCGTGTCTCCACGTTCTTCCCCTCTTCTACTGTTGCTTGCCATCCCCCTCTGTCTCTGGTCCTTCTTCAATAGGACCAGCTTGGATCTCTCAGCAGCTGAGCCAGCTAAAGAGGAAAGTCCCCATCGCTCCGATGGACTTTTCGGTTATTCCCGCTAAAGGAGCAAAGAAGCACAAGCCGGTTACACGCTTCTCAAAGAGCGCTGCAGGTGAGAGAGTCCTGGAAATAGCTTACCCCGATCCCACCAAAGAGAAAGAAGATCTGTCTCCAGTAGATTTCACAGTGACCCAAGTCACAATGGGGACGTCCTCTGAAAGTCTCCAGGGGGAAGCTCGTTCCGCGATTGATGCACTTTGTGAAAAGCTTCAAGAAGCCAAAGAAGAAAAAAGGCTGCTGAAAGAACAGAATAAATACCTGCTTCAGGCCTTACAGAAGATGGGAAGTGCACCTCCCACAACTGCCGCTGAGACTCCTGAGCTGCTCAGTCAGGAGAAGATCAATGAATACTCAAAGATCGGCGAGCAGGGCATGGCTGTTTCTGCTTGGAGAAGTCAGATTCTCAAAGATAGCGAAAAGGTAATCGCCGAATATATCAGCTTATTCCTGAACATTGAAAAGGCGAATAAGGAGCTCCAAGCATTAGCAGCCCCGATATCAGAAGAGTTGGAAAACGCTAGACTCCAACACGAGGCCTTCCAACAGATGTTCGACTGTTCAGTCGAAGATTTGGTCAAGTTCGGAGTATTCGGTCACCCAAGGACCCTCAACAAGACTATGTCCACTCTGGACTATCGGATAGATCAGCTCGAGTTTGTGTTAGAAAAAATAGATAAGGTGAAGGAAGAGGCCCTGGATGCGATGTATCAAATGGAGAAAATTGTTTTATCCATGAATCCAGGGTTGCTCACTCCTTCCCTCACCTTAAGAACGGCTGATGATACTATCCGGATTTTCAAGGAGTTAGCTTCTCAAGGAACAGGGCCAGAAGTCACGTTTGATACCGAATCCATCAATAACCTGCTGGCTTGCAGGGACTTCATCGGTTTCCTGATTGAGGCAGAGAAAGATTATTCCAAACTTCCCGAAAAGCTTGTAGAAGAGCGGGAAACTTGCGAAGTAATCAGTGATCGGCACAAGGATCCATCACAGGATCAGTTCGGGTCAATGATCAGCAAGTTCTTGGAATACCGCGCTCAGTTCCACATCTCATCTCCTGAGCAGCATCAGAAGCAGGCGACCCCTTTTCGGCCGCAGGACGATGATGATGACTAGCTTCTTCTTCTTCCTCTTCTTCTTCTTCCTCTCGCTATTCTCCGACTTTCTTTTCGCAATATCTCAAGTATGTTGGTGCCAATGATGACATCATCCATGTTGCATCATGGGATGATGTCATCCACTCAAAAATGTAAAAGTCAACATGACTTTAGATATTTTGTAAATATCTTGTAGATAAGTGGTTGGCTCCTTTTTTTGCCTTCTCTCTCTCTCTCATCTTCTATAAATACAAGAATACTTGTTGTATTCTAGAGTGAACATTTTTCAGATAGAAATAAAGGGAACATTTTTCAGATAGAAATAGAGGTGAGGAGAGAAAGACTTTGAGCTTTCTTGTAACAGATAAAAACAATTAATACAATTATTCAGACTTTGTGCTCAATAGCTATGTTATACATTAGATCTTTCTTATGTTAGATCTGCATGTGTCTTTTCTGTTGAATTCATATCTACTTTTCCGTCATTTGTTTATCAGTATTGCTTTGTTTATTTATGTGAGTAGGTTTGGCTCTGTTTACTACCAAACCCAAAGCATAGATCTTCTGACCCTTCCGCTTTGGAACTCATTTCTTTTCTTCCTCCGGATCTGTTCTTTCTCTTCTCCTTCTTTTATTCCTTTCTCTTCGCAGCCTAGAACACTCTACTGGGATGAGATCCCAACCCCCGAAGGCAGAATCTGTGAGACTTGCATAGGTTCCTGCTAGTAGAAGTAGCAATAAACCAGTTTCGCTTTGCTGTCTCAAAGAGGGGCTAAGCCCTGCAACACCGTTGGCCCGTTTATCCATAGATCTGTCCACGCGACAGATTTTCGGACCAACACTAGCGCGAAGGTTAATTTTTTTACTTTGGATGCATGGCATCAAATGGGGAGACCTATATTATAGCCATCTTCAAATGTGTTGTATATGGCAAACAAGACTAAGGTAATTCCCATCGGTGTCTTGAAGGATGCAGATATTACTATTCAGGGAGCCAAGTTTACTGGGGACTTTGAAGTCTTGGCGCTCATCGAGGTGGATAATTTCCCAGCATTACTTGGGCACCCTTGGTGTTACAAGAACAATGTGGACCTTCGGTTTAAAAAAGGGTACATTAGTTTAGAGAACAAAGAGGACCAGGTCATTATACCTTTGGTTGATGGGATGTCAGTGCCCTATATTGAACAGTTGGGAGAAGAAGCTCTAGACAAGATTTATGTGTGATCAATCAGAGACCCTGAGATGGTACACCCTATTAATGGGGTTATCCAGTTTGAAAATGCTTAGTAAGTGAGTGATACCACCAGCCTGGCATGTGAAAATTAGGTGCATGGGACTTACAAATTAATGGGATGGCAGTTGAGAGGATCAGTGACCAAGGTAATAAAGGCACGCACGGTTCAGTGCCTTGGAGGAAAATAACTTCCCAAATACTTTGGAGGAGCCTTCCCTGAGATCTTTCTATAGGAGATAGAAGCCCAGTGGAAAAATGAGAAGGAACGGAGGGAGATGTTTAGTTACATCTTTCTCAAAATAGCAGCTCGTTGGTGTGCCACACATCAGGAGAGCCTTTTAGAGTGGTGTGAGGTAATAATTTCTCTCTGACAAGTTTTCTAGAAGTAATAAACCCACCATCATCAGGGAGTACCATGGGAAGGAGCTTACCTCATTCCATATCCAGGAGTGTGAATGGGTCTAGAGAGAAGACGTGGAAGCCTTGCCACCATCCCTCTCGGTGCACAAGTTGTATTATACACTGTAGGGTTGTGTACGTGGATGGTAAATTAATTCAGAGACACGCCACTAGAAAAGGAATTGGAAAGAGCTCACAGCTGATCTTAAATCCAAGCCTTTGAGTATCAAAGTACCAAACCATCGGTTGATAAGGCCTTGCAAGGTATCAAGTTCCTTACCATGAGGGATAGTGCCAAAACGGAAGATAGGTTGTTGGAACTACTAGGTGAACTAAGATTGGAGGTGCACTTCGAAGAGATTGAAGAAACATAAGAGTTATAGCTTGAGCACACATGTTTGGAAAAGGAGAAGGGAACGTTAGTATATGTGATTGATGGAAAGGAATCAAAAAGCTTAGATGTTAGCCATTCTATAGGAATGTGTGAAGTAGTGGATGGTGTAGATGCTCGCACGCGTGCCTACCATGAGCCTTTAAAGACGAAGAAAGTTAAAATTGGTTCAAAAGAAGAACCTAAGGAAGCTATTATTAGATATTATTAGATGGAGAAGGAAGTATCAAAGATCACTGATCTATTGTGTGAATTCAAGGATTTATTCCAATACGGGTACCATGAGTTAAAAGGAGTTTACCATTCCTTAGGGGAGATGAGGATAAAATTGAAGGAAGGTGTGTGACTGGTTAGAAAAATGCCCTACCGGATGAATCCTAACTTACACGTGAAGGTTAAGGAGGAGATAGACAAGATGATAGCTTCTTGGATCACTAAGGAAATAGAAGAATCATAATGGATAAGTCTGATGGTAATTAACATCAAGAAGGATGGGCAGATTAGAATTTGTGTGGATTATAGGGAATTGAATGTAGTTTGTTTCATTGATCCATTTCTGATCCCCTTCACTGAAGAAATTTTGGAAGAATTCGCTTGGCATGAAATCTATTCCTTTACGGATGGATTTTTCAGGATACCACTAATTTTGGATTGCAAAGGACTAGGAGAAGACAACTTTCACCACCTAGTGGGGAAGTTTTGCATATACGGTCATGCCCTTTGGGTTGAAGAATGTGCCTGTAGTCTTTTCATGCATAGTGGTGCAAGCATTCCAGAACTTCATTCATAAGTTTCTTTAGGTTTACTTGGATGATTGGATAGTATATGGTCTTGTTAAGGACCATTGTGACAACTTGAGATTAATGTTTGAAAGGTGTAGGCAGTTGAGGATATCCCTCAACATTAAGAAGTGTGTGTTTTCTACACCCTTTACGACTTTATTGGGGCATATCATATATAAGGAGGGCTTACTAGTAGATCCTGCTAAGGTTACAGTTATTGTGGGGTTAAGGGAACCTAATAACCAAAGCACAGTGTGTGGATTCCTTGGACATATGGGTTATTACATGAAATTCATTAAGGGATATGCCAAGATCATCGTGCCCTTAGAAGAGCTACTTAGGCAAAAAATTACTTCCATTGGGGAAAGGCACAGCAGAGGACATTTGATATATTAAAATACAGGCTTATTACCATGCCTATTTTACAATTTCCCTCTTGGGACAAGCCCTTCCATGTCCATGTAGATGTCTCAAGAACTGGCATTAGAGCAGCACTTACACAACTAGGTGAGGGGATTATTAATCATCCTCTTTGTTTCATGAATAGGAATTTCACACCAAAAAAGAAGAATTATACCACAATCGAGCGTGAGGCATTGTCAATTATCTATGCAATTTTCAAATTCAGACAGTATCTTCTGGAAACACCCTTTATGTTCTACACTGACCACATGGCATTAAAGTATTTAGTGAACAAGCTTGTTCTTCAAGGGTGCATATGTCGATGGGTGTTGTTGTTTCAAGAATTTGAGTTCACCGTTATAGTAAATCCTGAAAAAATTAATTGTGGAGCTTATCATCTGTCAAGAATTGATTCAGGAGAGGATGCGCAAAGTATTGAGGAAGTAATGCCAGACATATAATTGTTTAGATTATAGCATGTGCCCTCGGATTTGGAAGGGATTTTTGTATTTTTAAAAGGTGTGGCACCGGATGGAATGAGGGCATCGTAAAAGAAGCAGTTGTCCATATGCACTGCACCCTACATGTTGATTAGTGGAGACTTATCACAATCTATTATCACAGTGTGTACTTTCCTCCAAGGGAAATTATCCTTAACGTGCCCCTCTATTTCACAATTCGTGCACTATAAACCACTGGGAGTCTCATCGACTGAGTTCACAGATAGCTTTTCCAATGTCTTATCCATAGCAGCAATCTAAGCCTCCAAGAATGAGCTAATGCTAGTATCAATACTACAAACAGCTTCACCATGCAAGTCATCCTTTAATACTTCACGTGGATCTATAAAAATTTTATGAGACAAGTCCCTTATAAAAGGGGTGATGAATCCTCCAACAAACCACTATGCATGCTGAGAAGGATGTATACCATATGACAACTTGGACAAGAGAGTTTTAAAGCATTCATCATACTCCCACATACTCTATGCCATTCCTCACTATATCTCCTTCAAAGTGCTTATGCTTTTTTACTCTAACTCGGGAATGTGGAACTCTTCTAGGAATGCATTCTGTAATGTAGTGTAATCCACCACCGTTTTATGAGGATCATACTTTCTATACCAACTATGCGTGCGCCCTTACAACGTGGTTACAATTTGACTAGCCTTTCATTCTGGGGTTGTGATACCTTTCACGTACCATATCATTTCACACTTGTTAACATATTTTGCAGCATCTTTAATGCCCTTGTAATCTGGTAAATGTAGAGACATTTCAAATAAAACTTAAGGTGGTGGCTAGGGTCCTTGTCCTGAACCAGAGCCTTAGTTCCCTCTGGTGTTTCCTCCACTACCTGATCCCCCAGGTCCACAAGGTCCTATACCTATAGAGCCACCAGGTCTAGGAGTGATTACAAGTACCCCCACTACCAATAATTTTTCCCACGCCACTCCCTGATGCGAGACCAAAAGCTTGTACACTTGCCCCTTGTCTAAAAACTCCTCTGAATACTAGATTATGTGTAGCCATAGAAGAAGGGAATGAAAAATTGTATCTCCTAGGCACAGATTTGTCTCTTCCACTAGTTTCAACTAGATCAATACTTCTTCCTATTTCAGGAAAACCAAGTGTCAGGGCTTGGTCACTGGGTGGGTTCAGATATCTACCAATGAATCTCCTTTCTCCATGTAACAAGATCTCACCAGAAGTTGAAGGGGTCTCCCTTACGCGCTTGCAAATATGGGGTAGCATAGATTGCTCAGGTTCCACATCCTCCGTGTGAACCTCAACTCCTTCCCACAACGTCTATCTCCATAGATCCATCACACTAGCAACTTCGCATCATCTAGTAATCTCCCTTTCACATGATTTTCCATACTTGAGGCATCTTTCTTTCATCTCCTTTTCTATCGTATCATTTTTCATCTTCCTCCACCCGAGCTTCCTTACCCAGTGCTCAGAATGGTTTAGCCAGACATTGGGAGCACCTCTAAACTCATGGTAACCATCAATATATTCATAGATATAAGAATAACATGTAGAAACAATCCTCTAGGTTTTCGTAGAAACTCAAACTCAGCAACCTCTGGACAAGAATACGTGGAAATGCCGTATTCCAGAGTGTATCCAGCTAGCACCCCTCCCCACCAGTGATCTACAACATGGTTCCATGTCAGATTTGTAGCCTAAAACCTTTGGTAGTCTTCTTTGGTCCATATCCATGATCCATAATGCCAACTTGATCTAGATGCATAGGCTGAAATCCTCCTAAATAACTCTATTGGGAAGTAGCAGAAAAAATTCTCATATAGATAATGGTAGAGATTATCCTCTACCCATATAAGTGTATCAAACTCAGGTCCAATGCTAAATCTCAAGGAAAATTCATCCTCTGTGCTCTTGAACCATGATTCAACATTTTCCAATGTTAACCTATCCGTCATTACTCTTTACACAGATCATGATGCACGCTATATCCCACTACTACTTCGAAAAGAGGTCCCATAAATGGAACCAAGATGTCGTCAATTTTACTACCACTATAAAAGGAAGGAATTCCATGTGCACCGACGTATCACCCAGCAGAAGCTAAGCGCTCACCTAAGGCACGCGTGGGTACTGAGTCTCTCTTTTATGTAAGTTTTAATGGGAAGCATTCATCTATGAGTAGTATAAAAGTATTTAGGAAAAAAGTTTAGACATGCAAAAATCACAGGACTCAGAACGGCCTCCAGATCCTTTTAGTTCCTTCAGACCAAGTGCTTTAATATACTCCATAACATATATTGTAACAAAAGGAAAGATACAATCATTCATTCATAGTATGAAAGGAAAGAGAACTCCTATGAACGAATTATACATAAAACCCACTTATATTCATATCTAATTACAATAGGTAACCTCATTGTATTCATCATTTCATTACAAAGAGCCATAGAGAGCATACTATAGTCATGTACATCACTAGGCTTGTATAACTATGCTAAAAAGAAAAATAAATTATAATTCTAAGCTTAGTACATTCCTTTCTACATCAAAGTTCCACTCGCAGTAACCCTACAGAGCTTCACCCATTTAATCTCTCTCTATGTGTATATCTCTTCCTCTATCTATATATCACCATTTGTATGTTATCTTAGTCTCCTCGTCTCTATCTCTTATTTTCCCGCTACAGTCACTTGTATTTATCACCTTCCCACGCTGCCAACTTGCCTTGTCGTGCCCTCAGATCCATTGCCAAGTGTCGAATGTGGTCCTTCAAGTGAGCATGTTCCTTCAGGCTTGAGCTCTCCACTCCATCTCTTGATTATCTTCTAGAAGATCCCATTGTTGGCATGCTCTTTCCCGGGCCACTTGTTGTCAGGATGCCATCTTATCTATGCGCAACCAATCATGCTTTTTATGTGTTCTACCTTTGCTTAAATCAGCTAAGTCCTGAACCTCCTTTCACATGCCACGTGCACTATTTACTTCCTTAATCATTTTCTCTAGTGTGCTTTTTCCTTGCATGCCATCCTATAACTAGGGTCCCACGTGCCCACGCGCCTTCATACTTAGTCAATATTCCAGGGGCCCAACACAATGTAAACTACTACCCTTGTAAAAATGATAACAAACTAGAAGATTTTGCAATTGTGCCTCTTCTGGCCATCAATAAAAATTTAAATATAAATAAAATATAGTTTATTTTGATTCCAAATTTTTAAAATAAGTAAAAAAATTGAGTTCCATAATTTAGAAACAAAAATAAACATAAAATTTTAATTATTTATAGAAAAATTTGCATTCTCATTTTCAAGCATCCCCATTTTAGTACATTAGAACAAGAATTTTTATTTTTTTAATAGGTGCATCCTAGTTCTAAATACATAATTTAGAACTCACAGATCATAACAATCATTCTTATAACAAATAACCATATCCAGTTGTGATGTCTCGGAGTACCTCTGGTCTATTCATTCCATGACTCGGTAATCTACCGATCTATTCATGAGTATCAAAGAGTTGGCATTTTTATTTTAACACATCCCTCTTGCGGTTCTCTTCCCTAATCTGGGATTCAGAATGCTCTGTCCAAGCAACCTATCTGAATAATTGTTACAATTATTCATCGGCATCTCGTCCCTTAGACTAGGTGACATAGGACAACACAATCAGTAGCTTGTGATACTTTGGCCAAAGATTTGAAACATACTGCTTATGTCTCGTATTCCTTGACGACATACTCGTCAATCTAGAATACGTCCTTCACCCCATTCCTATGTTATGTAGAATGTCTTATACTAACTTCTATTAGTCTCTCCTTCCCCAAGTTATTCACTTAGGAATGGATTAATAATATGACAACGTTATAGGGATGCTCCCGAGGACTAGGGATACGCTGACATACTGGGTCAACCCTAGTTAACCCAGTGTGTCAAGATACCCCGAGTCTCCAGGGGCAGCCTTATAACATGACCATGTTCCTAACCAGTCCCAGAGTAAAACTTGTTCGAGTTTAAGGTGTAAATCTTAACGATCAATGCAAAGGGTGTCGCCATAAATCACCTATATTGTTGTATCTTCGAGAAGATCCTAATCTTCTCGAATGTACAACCCTGTAGTTGACTTGTGCAATCAACCTTTAAATCCACCTCGAAAATATCTACTTAACTTTAAGGTGTTACTTACATTGAGTTACAGATATACTTTAAGACGCTCCTTTTACGGTAGTCTTTTCCCAACCCCTGGGTTCCTCACCTTAGAATTGCCTTTCTTATTAAGACCCATTTCACAAAGAGAAGTCAATAAGATTTGAGGTTTCATTAAGGAATTCTTTGTTACAAAATGATCTAAATCAACGAAATTGGACAGTAGCCCTAATTCTTCTCATAAGTTTGCTAACCATACCCTTATCAGGTTTATATCAGTTCTCAAAACTGAAATATATCTTACTTATTAGTATTAAGATATAGTGTTTCAAAATCAAATTAAACGTTGTCTTGACTTAGATCATGATTAGGGAGCAATAATTTATTCAGTTCGTTCAGCTTCCTGTTGAGGTTTATTTTAACCTTAGCTTCTCGAAAGATTGTGATCTAAATTTCAATTTAGCTTTAGATAGAACATAACAGAACTACTAAACATTCACAAGTATTCAGTCATATAATCTTTGCAAAGCATACTTAGAGAATCCCAAATGTCTCCAAGGTATACGATAATAACAATGCTCTTAAAATCATTCAAACTGAATAATTTCAATCCATCAAGATCCGAATGCAAACACATAAGTAAAAAATACCTCATTTCATTCATTTCTAAGCTAATCAAATACATTTTATGCATTCAACATATTTGATACAATACTCAACAGCAAAAGAACATCTTTCTTCAAGTAGTACATTTAGAGAATCAAGTTGGAATTCATCATAAAACCAAATTAAACAATCTGAACATCATATCAGATCTGCGTGCCTTTACCACTTACAGCAACCATCTGCAAAAATTGTCAACACGGGTCAGTTCGGTGAACTGAGCATGAGAAGCACTAATTCTTAAAACAATTGCAATCCACCAATTGTTCTCATTAAACAACCTGTTTAAATGAAATCATTTCTTCAAATTCCAAACTTAAATCAGGCTAGTCATCCTATATGTTAGAGACTAAGAAAATATGAACACAACCTTTCTAAGACAGCAATACTCCTACAAGAATGTTTCTAACAATTTCTCAAAGGTAGTTAAAACATTCAACAAGCTCACTGTCTTAATTCTTTTATCATCATAACACATTTCAATGGTATTGACAAGTATACATATTTATACAGCAACACACATTTTATACCAGTCTCTCCATACAATACCTCAGTTTATTCTTGTTATGCCCTTACCATAGAGATCACAAAAGGATGCAAGAAGAAAGCACACAAGGTTTCCTGACTAGGAGAGAGAGAATTTTCCTATTCAACTTATTATACATCAACATATAAATTATAGTCTAGAAGAAAGAAACAAAGTCAATCAGATTCCTAAATCAATAATTTTCTAGACTGTACCGACTCCTTTAGAATAATGCAATTATATTTACACATGCAACTAAACAATAGAGATTACAAGAAGAACTACAGTTCCATCTAAATCCAATTATAAAAATCACCTATAGCTATTAAGCAATACAAGATCTCTTGCAATAAAGCAAAAAATAATAATCCAACCATGAAAGACTCAACAAACCTTTTTCCATATCATTCATCAACATGAAATTACCCGACGCCATCGCCTGGCATGGTTCAGCTAAGAGCTCTTTGTTTTAGTCAAACACGAGACAAGATAACATTAAAAATAAATGACATTTCCATATGCAAATACAGTGACATTCACACTGAATCGAAACACAAGCATGCACAGCTTCATTCAACTGAAACAAATCCCTATGATTATATAGCAAGGACCTATATTAGAATCTGATTTCAAGAAAAATAATCACAACAAGGTCTTCACAGAAGCTGAATTCCATATCAATAATTTCCTCAAGGTTTCATCCGAAGTCGAGCTACTACGAAATACAACAGGGTCTCAAACAAAGTCAAGTTTGTAAAGAAAACCCATCCTTTAATTCCACAGAAGTGAACTGAATATAACACAACAATGATAAGAAAGAGTCTGTACGAAATGCATGCACAACGAGAACTTAATTTGAGAATCAAGCCAACTCGCAACATATCAAGGACTCCAACAATGTCAAATACAACTAGTACTCACAACCAGGGCTTTGATTGAAGTAAAATTCATATGACAACAATTCAAGGACTCCAACAAACTCAAAACCAATGAGTATCCACAACAAGCTTCCGTAGAAGTCAATAACATACTATCCATTTCAAGGATTCCAACAGTATGCACAATGAAACTTCTACAGAAGTTAAAAAACATAAGTTACGTTTCAAGGACTCAAAAGGAGTCGAAACCATATAGTATTCTCAACTAAACTTCTACAAAAGTCGAAACATACTATGCATTTCAAAAATTCCAACAATATCATGCTAAAAAGTATTCACTGAAAAACTTCAATAGAAGTTGAGACATACGAAACATTACTAAGACTCACACTGAGTCATTTTCGTATTTAATCCATACAACTTTCAACAAATTCTAACCCAAAATCACAACTCAGTAAGGACCTCAACAATAGTCGCATTCAAGTAGTATAATCACAGCAAGCATTCCAAACAGAAGAAACTTCAAGAATTCATAGTAAGATTCAACAGGATTCAATCAACAATAAAAGCATAGCCGGTCTTTAATCAAAATGAATCCCAAAGGAAGAATAAATACAGTAACCATTCTAGCAAGGTCTTTGAAAAACACGAGATTCCTATTTCCACAGGAAAAGAAGAACCAATACATTGCTTCAAACCAACTGAACTGAAATCACCTGAACAGAGTTGTTTTAATGAAAGCATTTGAAGTAAAGCAAGATTTTTAAAATTCAAGGCCTATCATGCCTGGTAATGTCACTTAAAAATCCGAAGAAGACCTCTGAATGTGCTCGCACCTTCTTCTCTTCTTCCACAATAGATTCAACAACAATAATTTGTTACCTTCATGCCTTATAAACTTTCCCCGACAAAGAAAAGAGCTAGATAGTCTCATAGTTGCCATGTAACACAAAGTAGACTGGTTCAAAGAACAAGTGATCAAACAGAGAGAAAAACAGAGCGAATGGAAAACCAAAATGCCAACCAATTTTCCATTTGCATGCCTTCCCAAGTGATCCGCGCTCGGGAACCGAAGTTCATCAATGACATTAACTCCAAGATTCCCGCCTAATCTCCATTGCCACCGACTGCCAAAGTTGGTGATTGCCAATTGAACACAAACAACCATTCCCAAATTTGGTGCTACTGCCACGTCAGGTCTCAATAGATATTTACAACCTCCACTAAATCCCAATTCCTTCATCCTTATCCACCTCATAAATGCCATAGAAACTACCGCCCATGGCTCACACCCCTTCATAGGTCCCCCTTCATCCATGATCATTAGTTGGGTTAAAAACATAGGTTAGATCATAAGGTAATACTTTAGTCTTACTTCCATAGTGCTAGGTGGCTAACCTTAGGAACATTTAGCTTATAGTTTAGGGCTAGGTTAGATTACTAATAATTTAACCCATAGGTTATAGTTTAGGTTTAGGTTATTAACCTTAATAAATCTAGTCTAGGTCTCCCAAGTAGGACCGATTTGTATTGGAACCAAACAGTGTAAAACATCCCTGTATAGGATCCTATCATATATTGCTAAATAATCTTATTGAATACCCAGGAACATCTTACCTGGCTTAAGGTCTAGGCCTCCCCGATGTTAGGCCTTCTCGATGTTACAAAATGATCTAAATCAACGAAATTGGATAGTAGCCCTAAGTCTTCTCATAAGTTTGCTTACCATACCCTTATCAGGTTTATATCAGTTCTCAAAACTGAAATATATCTTACTTATTAGTATTAAGATATAGTGTTTCAAAATCAAATTAAATGTTGTCTTGACTTAGATCATGATTAGGGAGCAATAATTTATTCAGTCCGTTCAGCTTCCTGTTGAGGTTAATTTTAACCTTATCTTCTCGAAAGACTGTGATCTAAATTTCAATTTAGCTTTAGATAGATCATAACAGAACTACTAAACATTCACAAGTATTTAGTCATATAATCTTTGCAAAGCATACTTAGAGAATCCCAAATGTCTCCAAGGTATACGATAATAACAATGCTTATAAAATCATTCAAACTGAATAATTTCAATCCATCAAGATCTGAATGCAAACACATAAGTAAAAAATACCTCATTTCATTCATTTCTAAGCTAATCAAATACATTTTATGCATTCAACATATTTGATACAATACTCAACAGCAAAAGAACATCTTTCTTCAAGTAGTACATTTAGAGAATCAAGTTGGAATTCATCATTCAACCAAATTAAACAATCTGAACATCATATTAGATCTGCTTACCTTTAACACTTATGGCAACCATCTGCAAAAATTGTGAACACGGGTCAGTTCGGTGAACTGAGCATGATAAGCACTAATTCTTAAAACAATTACAATCCACCAATTGTTCTCATTAAACAACCTGTTTAAATGAAATCATTTCTTCAAATTCCAAAACTTAAATTATGTTATTCATCTTCTATATATTAGAGACTAAGAAAAAATGAATACAACCATTCTAAAGACAACAAAACTCCTACGAGAATGTTTTCTGAACAATTACTCAAAGGTAGTTTATAACATTCAACAAGCTCAACTGTCGTAATTTCCTTTCATCATCATAACATTATTTTAATGGTATTGACGAGTATACCTACTTACACAGCAACACACATTTTATACCAGTCTCTCCATATAATACCACAGTCTATTCTTGTTATGCCCTTACCGTAGAGATCACATAAGGATACAAGGAGAAAGCACATAAGGTTTCCAGACTAGGAGAGAGAGAGTATTTTCCTTATTCCTCTTATTACACATCAACATATAATTTTACAGCTCTAGGAGAAGGAAACAGAGTCAATCAGATTCCCATTTCAATCATGTTCTAGACTGTACCGACTCCTCTAGAATAATGCACACTTACTTTTACACATGTAATTTAAAACAGTCGAGATCACAAGAAGAAACTACAGTTTCATCTAAATTCAATTAATAAAAATCACCTGTAGCTATTAAGCATTACAAGAGCTCTCGCGACAAAGAAAAAGAAAAAATAATCCAACCATGAAAGACTCAACAAACCTTTTTCCATATCATTCATCAACATGAAAATACCCAACACCATCACCTAACATAGTTCAGCTAAGAGCTCTTTGTTTCAGTCAAACACAAGACAAGATAACATTAAAAACAAATGATGTTTCCTTATGCAAATACAATGACATTCACACTGATTCAAAACTCAAACATGCACAGCTTCATTCAACTGAAACAAATCCCTACGATTATACAGCAAGGACCTATATTAGAAGCCGATTTCAAGAAAAATAATCACAAACAAGGTCTTCACAGAAGCCGAATTCCATATCAATAATTTCCTCAAAGTTTCATGCGAAATTCAAGCTACTACGAAATACAACAGGGTCTTAAACCGAGTCAAGTTTGTACAGAAAACCCATCCTTTAATTCCACAGAAGCGAACTGAATATAACACAACAATGTTAAGAAAGAGTTTTTACGATATGCATGCACAGCGAAGAACTTATACTTGAGAATCGTGCCCAACTCGCATCATATCAAAGACTCCAACAGACTCAAATACCAACTGAGTATCCACAACAAGCTTCTGCAGAAGTCGATAACATACTATCCATTTCAAGGATTCCAACAGTATGCACAAAAAAACTTCTACAGAAGTTAAAAACATAAGTTACGTTTCAAGGACTCAAAAAGGAGTCGAAACCATATGAGTATTCTCAACTAAACTTCTACGTTATAAGTCGATAACCTACTATCCATTTCAAGGATTCCAACAATATCATGCTAAAAATTATTCACTGAAAAACTTCAACAGAAGTCGAAACATACGAAAAATTACGTTTCAAGAATTCCAACAAGGAGTCGATGCTAAAAAGTATTCACTGAACTAAAATTCAACAGAAGTCGAAACATACTATCTATTTTAAGAATCCCAACAATATCATGCTAAAAAGTATCCACTGCAAAACTTTCAATAGAAGTCGAAACATACGAAACATTACAAAGACTCACATTGAGTCATTTTCGTATATAATCCTTGCAACTTTCAAAAGATTCTAACCCAAAATTTCAAACATCAGTAAGGACCTCGACAATAGTCACATTCAAGTAGAATAATCACAGCAAGCATTCCAAACAGAATAAACTTCAAGAATTCACAGCAAGATTCAACATGATTCAATCAACAATAAAAGCACAGCTGGTATTTAATCGAAATGAATCCAAAAGGAAGAATAAATACAGTAACCATTCCAACAAAGTCATCGAATAACCCAAGATTCCTAATTCCACAGGAAAAGAAGAACCAAAACATTGCTTCAAACCGACTGAACTGAAATCACCTGAACAAAGTTATTTTAATGAAAGCATTTGGAGTAAAGCAAGATTTTTAAAAGTTAGGGCCTAACATGCCTGGTAATGTCACTTAAAAATCCGAAGAAGACCTCTGAATGAGCTCGTGCCTTCTCCTCTTCTTCCATGATAGATTCAGCAACAATAATTTGTTATCCTTCATGTCTTATAAACTTTCCCCAACAGAGAAAAGAGCTAGATATTCTCATAGTTGCCATGCAACAAAAAGTAGACTGGTTCAAAGAACCAGTGATCAAACAGAGAGAAAAACGGAGCGAATGGAAAACCAAAATACCGACCAATTTTCTATTTGCATGCCTTCCCAAGCAATCCGCGCTCGGGAACCTAAGTTCATCAATGACATTAACTCTAAGATTCCCGCCTAATCTCCATTTCCACTGACCACCAAAGTTGGTGATTGCCAATTGAACACAAACAACCATTCCCAAATTCGGTGATACCGCCACGTCAGGTCTCAATAGATGTTTACAACCTCCGCCAAATCCCAATGTCCTACATTCTTATCCACCCCATTTAATGTCATGGAAACCACCGCCTATGACTTTCACCCCTTCATAGGTCCTCCTTTATCCATGATCATTAGTTAGGTTAGAAACATAGGTTAAATCACAAGGTAATACTTTAGCATTACCTCCATAGTGCTAGGTCGCTAACCTTAGGAGTATTAAACCTATATTTTAGGGCTAGGTTAGATTAGCTAATAATTCAACCCATAGGTTATAGTTTAGGTTAAGGTTATTAACCTTAACTAAATCCATTCTAGGTCTCACAAGTAGGATCGATTCAGTATAAGAACCTAACAGGGTATAACATTCCCGATACATGGATTCTATCCGGCATTGCCTAAATAAGCTTATTGCAGTATACACCAGGAACATCATTACCTGGCTCAAGGGTCTAGGCCTTCCTGATATTACGATATCGGGAACTGAATTTCATTTAACACGATCAACCTGAGTTAGACTCCTGGAATTGCTTATTCAACACAATCAGACCTTGCAACTTTCGTAAGGTCTATAATTTTTGTTCATCCAAAATAAACTTAAAACATCTCTTGGATCAATGCAACTGATCCAAGGCTGAGGTCATAAAGATGGATAAATCCACAATTTCCTTTCGAAATTAAATTGAACTCTAGGTGCTAAAAATGAAAGAAATAAAAGAGTCCAAGCATATCCTGACTCAGTCAAAGATCTTCAAGAGAAAATAAGATACAATCCATATCAAGCATGACTTCACAATCAAAAGGAACACATCCTTTTACAAAAGAAATCATATATCAACACTTGAATGCTTATGAGGAACGTTCTACAGACCAGTGAGTTCAGGGTGTTAGACCCAACTTCAGTATGTAAATGTACTACCGTGATGTAAAAATGGGTCATAGGACAAACATCAGAAGATATATGCAAATAAATGTGAAAGCTGTTCTGGCAATAAATAAAATCTATAAGGAATCGCATGAAATAATCACGCATCCACAAGTTGGACGTGGATGAAAACAATGATGCCCCAGCATAAGGACATAAAGTGAGTTCCATAATATAGAAACAAAAAGTATAGGGATGAAAAAGGTGCATCATTGATAGGGCACGAATATGCATTCTCAATGGGAGATGGATGAGTCAAATAAATTGCACTGAAGGGAAAAAATCATAAATGTGCACATGATGAGAAGATAGGATATTTTTTTTCATCCAGATATAAATGACCTAATTGTGGATGATTGATAAATATGATGATAATCATGTTTCATGAGAAATATGACACTAAGTGTGAGTAAATTTATGATGTAAAAGCAATCCTACTTGTGTGATAAGTAGGATAAGAAGTCAAGATACTTGTGCGAAAAAACAAAAGTATTTAGAAAATATGCATGGAAGAGTACATAGATTAGATAGGTGTTGACCATTATTGGTATCCTTCCAAGACAAAAATGTCCCAGGAAGATGGGATGAAAGATGTGGATGATAGATGATAATAGTTATAAGACGAAAGTCGACATGGTTGAAGTAGAATAGGAGCATGGTGGCGGAGATAGGTCAAGTAGAGAAGGACGATAATCATTAATGGCCTTGAGAAGATATATGAAAGAAAAAAAGAGAGAATAATATTCAGTAAGAGGGTAGTGGAAAAAGATAAGGGGGATTTTAAATAGGTAAGGTACGAGGGATTATTGGAGAAAAATGGAAATAGAGATAGTGACTAGGATGATCAAGAGAGGGAGGAAGTTTAAACAAGAAGAAGACAAGATGAGGTTGGAAAAAGTGATTAGAAGGGACAGTTGAATGTATAGAGATATATAATAGAGCAAGTTAAGCAAGCATAGATAATAAAGAGCCACGAAATGGTGGCAAGAAAGACAATGATGCCAGGACAAAGAAGAATGACTAACTAAAATGACACCCAGAAGGGATGAAAGGGAGATGGAGATCATAATAGAGATGAGAGAAAGAATGGATCATGAAAGAGATGAAAAAACTGAGAAAGGAAAAGTTATGAAGAATATGAGAGAAGGACGATTGGAGAGATGAATATGTATGGTAGGATGGAAAGATGAAGGAGATGAAGATGACAAAGAAGTTAAAGAATATGGGGGGAGGTAGAATTGAAAAGAGAAAGAAAGTCACTAGTAAAGATGGCAAGAAGATTAGGGGATGGTATCTCATAATAAGCTCTGTAACGGGGGGAAATGAAAATAAGAGTGAAAGTTAGGGATGATAGATACAAAATAGGAAAGATCATTGAATATGAAACCGAATGTATGGAAACGCATGTGGATGGTGAGATGGTTAAGAAGATGGGACAACACTGGTGAGTTAGGTTATCAATGGACGTCGAGTAAGAAAAAGTGTGAGGACAAGAGGAGATGAAGATGATACAAATGATATGAAAGAAAACCAAAAGTAGAAAGGAGGAGAGTAAAACAAAGAAAATGATGCAAAGGCTTAGTATGCGATGAAGATAGTAGAGATATTGAAAAAGGCAAAGGGAAGATGAAAAGGCAATACCAGCAGAGGGATGTTCCATGAGAAATCTCTCGATAATGATTAGAGGGCACAAAAGGAAAAAGGGAGGAAGAGAAAATGGAGGAGGTAAAAAAGTTTCTGAAACGATATTAGTAGAATGGGAATCACAATGAGTTCTTCCAGGAGAGAGTCCACCAGATAATTATTAGTGCGAGAATTGAAGATGACATAATGTTAGATGAATCATGATAATGCCAAGTAGCATATGGCGATGGACTCATGGTGAAGTATTCTAGAAGAATGGACCAGAAAGAGTCTTAAAGTTCAGAAGGGCTAACGATATGTAAGAAGATAAAGGAAAGGAGATAATGTAACGGATGAGGATGTGGATGAAGATTACAAGTAAATATGAAGGAACTAGGGCATAGTAAGAGAGGGTATAAAGTAGTCAAGCTATATTTTAAATGAGGGAGATGGAGATGATATCCTTGATGAAGTTTGAGCATATTTGTGCGAGGAAAAAAATAGAAGGGAAGGGGATGTGTTTATGGGGAATGAAGGAAAAATTCGGATTATGGGAATATGAAGGAAAGAGGAAAGGCAAGGAGACAGATCATTCTTGAGAGAGACTCTTAAGTAAGATCTTAATGTCGTAGGACATAGTTCAAGTAGGATCTTTCAAGTCGAAGAAGAAGAATTATGAAAAGACCATAGCAATGTATCCACCTGTGATGCCCGTTAAAAAAACCCACTTGAGACCCAAGAAACAACCTAGGGTTAGTTAGGAAAATTATGGAATAATTTTTTTTGTTTAGAAGTGATCCTACAACCATGTTGCAAGACAACAGTTGATCACTATCAAGTTCTGGAACAAGTCTAAAATTACGTAGAACATAATTTTCTTTTATTATACATTTATCAGAGGTCACAAGGTCCCAATTTTTGGGTTAGAAGTTTCAGTTAGGTTCAGGGGGTAAATTATCATCATACCCCACTCTCTAATAGGTTCATATTTTCAACTTAATTTTTCTCAAACTTAATGCATTCAAAATTTCCCTAAATCATTCCCCATTGGATAAGAAATTTTCTCACCTTTCCAACGATATAAATAAGTCCTACGAACTCCTTGTGAAACTCCAGTTATAGGACCGATAGGACCTTAGGGGTCAAATGTTTCCCCCAAGAGTGGACACGTGTCGAGTGCCCAAGGAAGAAAATTTTCCCAAACTTTTGGGTAAGCGGGCTCGTGGGGCGGCGTTTAGTAAATTTTCCCTTTCTTGAGTGAAAAATCTCAATTATGCCTGCACCATGCCTCATGCATGTGCACACCAGGGATATGTGTCGGGCTTCTCAAGCCATCACTGGGAGAAAATAAGGATGCGGCAGCAGAGAAAATTGGGGGGATCGCGCCCCTGAGGGAAGAAAAGACAACTAAGTGCCATCACGTGCCTCTGCGGGTCCGCTAAGACTGACACGTGGTGCATCAACAAGTTGACGTGGGAGAAAAAATAAGGAAGGTGTGGGGTAGTGCAGAGACTTGAGTGGAAATTTTTCCAAAGGGGAGGGGAAAGGAGTTTCAGAGTTACTGCTACTGTCCACTCCTCCACCGTCATGCGGAGGTAAAGCCACGTGTCCAAGCATTTATTAGGGGCGGGGAGTTGCGGGGTCAGTGGGAGGTTTTAAGTAGGAAATTTTCCTAGACAAAATTATAAAAAAAAGTTCCAAGGAAGGAAATTCTCCCCCCCCCCGCCCCCCACCCTCCATGCTGTCATCCCAAGGTGCCACATGGTAGCCTCTGGTTGGTTGTCAAGGCCGGAGGCGAGGAAATTTCAAAAATTTTCCCCAATGAATTTTAAAAATTTTCTAAGTGACTTTTCAACGGGAATTTTTCGGGCCGTGGGCCCACCAAGGAAAATTTCCCCAGAATTTTCCTGCCAAGGTGAGGAAAACTTTAGAGGGCCATCACTTTTTCTAAAAAGCTCATGGTTTTTGGAAAATGAGGACTTTCTGGAAATCTCTCAATGCCCTCTTTACACAGGAAACATAAATTTTAGATTTTGATAAAGTTTTAAGTGGTCAGGTTTTATGAAAACGGCTCTGCAGGACTTTTTAAATAGCTAACTGGGTAAATTTTTAACTTATAAAATTTTATTCAATTTGATCTCCTCCTTCACTCAACATGCCAAACAAGGCATGGAGGATTGTTCTAGAGAAGAATTTTAGGATGTTTTGTAGGAAGGTAAATTTGACTCAATTGATTTCCAATTTGAATTTTTCCAACAATTGACAGAAATAGACTACAAAATAACTGTGAAAGGGATTGGGCTCGATTTTGCAATGTTTTAAATTGTTTTCTTAAGTGTTTTCTTTGTCAATTTGAGTTCCTTGATAATACAACATGCTAAATTTTAACATTTCCAATGTTGATTATTATGTGCAAGTCCTGAATTGTGCATTTTCAATTAAATTAATTTGCCATTTTTAAAATTTACAACAGAGGTCCATTTCCTGGAAAGGATATGTATATCAATTTCATCATTCCATAGTGTGGAAATTTCCATTTCTAATCTAATCCAAGTACATTTAGTTGTTTATAAAACAAATCATTTAAGGGCTAAATTGGTAAAGTTTAGTTTCCAATTTAATGCCATATTTCCAAAAGAGATAAAGTAATATAATTCCTTCATACATATTTCTTCTTTTTCCATTTTCCAAAATAGTGGTTTCAAATCACAATTGATATATTCCAGTTTCAACACAACAATGCAATTTTGAAGGAAAGTCATTGTAATTCATTTATTTAATTCCAACTATACAATTTTTACAAATTCTTTCATTGTTATGAATCCCAAAATTCAACATACAGATCTACATTTCCTTCACATTCTTTCCAACAACAGAAAAAGTATAAATACCTCTTTCCCAATTCGAATTAGTCAACTTTCATAACCAATTGACAAACATATTTTCTTCACAATATATATTAAAATTTCATCCACTTTAAAGTGGGAAAGGTTACAAATGAAGTATATTTCACAAGGGGCTAGAAAAACTGTATCTTCTTCTGCTCCAGAACAGCAACATGCAAGTTTTCTTTTTTTTCCAAATTAATCACAACAAAAGTGGGGGAAAGACAACACTCTCCACCCAACCAAGACATCCAATGAAGAGGAGAATCCATCCTTCATCATTGGCCCCCGAGCCCCAACCAAAAAACAATAAAAGGTGTGATTCAACTCATGGCAACAACAAGCTTCAACAAAACATACACATAACAATATTTCAATATGCACGTTTCAATTTAGAAACATAGTCCAAACAAAAATAGTAGTTTTCAACTACATTTGAAAACATTCAAAATAGAACTCAGGCTTGATCATGTAAGACTAAAAGAGCAAGGGACTATGGGGGAATATACCTATGCCTCCCTAATGGGAATTGGGCATCCACCAGTAACAAACCGCCAATATAATTCATCACACATATCCTTATGGCCCCCACAATCCCTCCTTATGCCTCCCACAATTTTCCTTATGCCCCCCACAAAGTAAGAAATGCAAGATATTTCTTTTCCATGGTGGATCCCAATCCCAATCTCCCTCCAAAAGAATTATGATGTCCACTGGCACTCCCTTATGCCCCCCACACATGGATTCCCCATACCCTTCTCCTACACCATCCCTATGGCAGTCTACCCAACTAGCCCAACAAATAAATCAAAAACATGCACCATTCATTCATACACAAAAATGAAATAACAATAAAAAAAGAAGAGCTAAGCTCCTACCTTTCCCTAGTGGCTTTTGTTTCCAACATAGCAAGCTCTTCAATGCCAAAAACATAGTCCCAAAATCAGCAAATAGCCAAGCTATGTAAAGTTATCTCCAATCTCCTTCCACAATCCACAAGAGTTCCAAACAACAAGAATGCGTCACCCCAAGGAAGTTTGAAAAATGTTTTCAACAACCCAAAACAAGGCAAAGAGTTTGAATTTTATAGAAGGGGGAAGAGAAGAGGATGATGTGGATCCATGTAGGATGCCACATCACACATCCTCAACTCCAAACACAAAAGACAAAATTTCATTCTCCCAAGCACAATAAAGATGTGGGTGAAAATATGGACAATTTACTTGCACACTCCAAACAACCCACATCCCAAAGGACTAAATTTAATAAAATGTAAGAAGAGTGTAATTAAAACTTACAATTTTCATTCCCAAAATGCATTATAGAAGTCTAAATTTAACCCTCTAACCATAGGTATGGTTGGTAAATTAAAAATTTAGAGGTATGGGAAAAGTTTTACTTGTCCCACAAGCCTCCAAAAACATCCTCCAAGGACAAATTCAAATTTCCAAGGAGGTGGAGTGTTTCATACTCCAAATATAACTTACACAAATCTTACACATTCACTTACACATCTCTTACATTTAATACAAAATCCAACAACTTCCATAATTACTTTCTTATATCTCAATTTGATTTTAGTTAACTTTTAACAACATGATTTTTCTCACATTAATTTACCACATTTTAATTAATGTAAAAGGGTAAAAGGACCACATTACTAATAAAACACATACAACAATAATAAAAGATTAACCACATTAATAAATACATAAAGCCCCATAGGTCACATATAAAGGTGATCCCCCCATGGGAATCCCTAACAAAACAACACACACATAACACAAACACATGTTGCCATGGTGACCTTGTTGAATTCATCTAGAATTCCAATGTGGTTGGTCTCCAATCCCCCGATGTTTGTTGTGATAGTTTAACCTGCAAAACAAAAATACCTCCTTCTAGCCTCATGGCCATATCAGAACATCCAACATGAATATAAATATAATCACAAAATCATCTATATATATGAATCACAACAACATCAAGGCAATTAACATTATCACTTACGAATTTATATCCACAACTATATCATCATCACATAATGTCAATTTTCTAGGTTTTCTAACAATATCCAAAATCACATGTCTGAACAACATTCATAATATATCCATGTCAAATAGTATATCATCATCCACATATGAAGTGTCTCTAATAATAATCATGCATCATAACCAAATCAAGATCAACAATAATCCATGGTCCAACATCTAACATCATACTAAATCAAAACCATAATAATGTCCATAATGTAATCAGTAGTGTCAAGATCAGTATCAAAAGGTGTCAAAGGGAAGTGGGCACTACATCCCCCTCCCCTTAGACTCAACTTCCTCTTGGAAGTCATTGGAACAAATGTGGAAAACTAAACCCGTAATATTGTAGCATCCTCCCATGTAGTTGTACTCTCGTCATATCTATCCCACTACACCTAGGACCTGATCAATCTCTCTGCCTTGAAGGCTTGTTATCTAAAATGACCCCCCTGCTCTATTTTGGCTGAACTTGCCTTCATTCATCACCTACACCTACAATGATGTCTAGTCTAACACATGAGAATTTTCTACAACATATCTCCTGAGTACTCAAAGGTTTCATGGAAATGGCATCCATGTATGATGAGATAAGCTAGGTCTCACCTTTCCAGAATGGTAGGCCAAATTTTCCTCCTACACTCCTTGTAATTTTCAAGTTATGGATTAGCAAATTTTTTAGGAGATAATTTTTCCCTAGACAAGCCCACATCCCAATGAATTGGATGCCACGTGGCAGTGGAGGTTGGGCCGATGGGGTGAACTTGGAACAATTTGCTAAATTGCCCACATCAAAGGTATAAAGGAAAAAACTAGCTCACTGGGCCTGTGGATAGGAATGGAGGAAAATTTTGTTAGAGGGCCTGCAGATCTCTTCCTAAAGAATGCCACGTGATCCTATCATGTGGTGGAAGTCAGTTGGTGGCGAGAGAAGTTTTGATTTTTTTGCCCAAAAAACCTAGTTAAGAGGTTTCCTACACTCTCTACCAGGTAAACATTAGGGCCACATCCCCGCCAAGCGATGAAAAAGTGCCACATGTCCACATCAACACAGAGCTTGGAGGCGTGGAGGAATTGTTGGTTTCTTTCCAAAGTGATAGAGGCACAATGGAAAAAATATAAGCGTGCCCCTACCAAGCAACTAGGAGGTGCCACGTGTCAGTGGAGGAGCGGAGCGCAGGGACATTTTAGGAAAATTTCCCAATGTGAAATCAAAAGGAGAAAGGAAAAGTTTGAGCTCATGATTTCATTAGTGAACCAGGTGATGCCATGTTCTTAGATTGTTAGAGGTGTGGAGATTTTTGAGAAAATTTCCAAAGGGAAAATTTTGAAGGTTGACCATCGCCGATTCAATTTTGACTCTGTTTTTCGCCATTTTTTACCCTAAATCTTCAGAGGACCATATCTTTTGATCTAGAGCTCATATTTTCATGTTTCTTTATATAATGTCCCACTTTATTAGTTAACTTTTAAAACCATCAATGTTTTCCTCACATAATCTACCAATTAATTAAATAAAAATACAAACAATAATAAAAAGGAACCATATAATAAAATACCAAAACCCTGGTCACAATAAAGGTTATCCCCCCCATGGTAATCCCTAATGAAGGATCAACACACACAACACAAAACAGGTTACAATGGGACCTTTTTTTAAATTCTCTAGAATTCCAATGTGTTGTTCTCAAGCCCCTGATGTTTGTTGTGAATATTTTAACCTGCAAAACACATATACCTTTTGGCCTCATTGCCATATCGAACATCCAACATTGCATAATATAATCACAAAATTATCTATACATATGAATCACAACAACATCAAGGAAATCAACAATATCACTTACAATTTATATCCACAACTATATCATCATCACATAATGTCAATTTTCTAGGTTTTCTAACAATATCCAAAATCACATGTCTGACAACATTCATATAACTCCATGTCAAATAAGTATATCATCATCCACATATGAAGTGTCTCTAATAATAACCATTCATCATAACCAATCACGATCAACAATAATCCCTGGTCTCAACTCTAACATCATACTAAATCAAAACCATAAATAATGTCCATAATGTAATCAGTAGTGTCAAGATCAGTATTAAAAGTGTCAAATGGAATGGGCACTACAATCCACCTCCCCTTAGACTCAACTTCCTCTTGGAAGTCATTGGAACAAATGTGGAAACTGAACTCATAATAAGGTAGCATCCTCCCATGTAGTTGTAGTCTCGTCATATCTATCCACTGCACTTGAACCTTATCAATATCTCTACCTCAAAGGGTCAGGGTCCTACGATCTATGATGTGAATGGGCTCCACCATCACCTACACCTACAATGATGTCTAGTCTAACACATGAGAAGGGTCTACAATATATCTCCTGAGAACTGAAACATGAAAAAACATCATGTATGTGAGACAAGCTAGGTGGCAATGCTAGACGGTAGGCCAAAGGGCCGATACACTCCAAGATCTCAAAAGGACCAACAAATCTAGGAGATAACTTAGAACCTTTTCCATAATGGATAGGGCTCTTGTGTGGCCTGACACGAAGGAACAATTTCATGCCCACATCAAAAATACGGTAGATCCTATACTGATCTGCATACTTCTTTTTTCTATTTTTTTCCTCCTGTAATCTCTTCCTAATCAATACCACTTGATTCTCCATGTCCTATAAAAAAGTTGGTCCAAGAGAAACCATGTCCTCTAGCATGTCCTAGTTAAGAGGTTTCCTACACTCTCTACCATACAAAGCCTAAAAAGGAGCCATGCCTATAGAACTCTGGTAACTATTATTATAGGAAAACTCCACTAAGTACATCTCCTCCCATTTAGACTACTGATCCATCACATACATCTTGAGTATGTCCTCTAAAATATGATTCACACACTCAATTTTTCCATCTGTCTCGGGGTGATATATTGTGCTGAAATTGATTCTCATCCTGAGGGCATGCTACATGGTAGTCAAAACTGGGAAGTGTACAAAGTATCGTGGTCACAAATGATCTTTTGTGGAATCTCGTGCAACCTAACAATCTCATCCAAATATACCCGTGCCATTTCTCTAGCTGTATAAGTACTCTTCACTAGATAAAAGTGAACCACTTTTGTCAATTTATCAACTGTGACCATAATGGCGTCATGGTGATATCTCGATGTCGGTAGACCAACAATGAAATCTATGGAAATGGTGTCCCACTTCCATTCCAATATAACATGGGGATAAAGAAGGCTAGTTGGATGATGATGCTTAGCCTTAACTTTCTGGCACTCTAAAAATTGTGACATGAACTGGGTCACATCTCTACGAAGTCCTCTCCAATGATACAACTGTCGCAAGGTGGCATGCATCTTCTTCACCCTGGGATGGGATAAATAAGGTGCATGATGTGCCTCTACCAAGATGTCCTACCTCAAGCCTCCATCTCTTGGAACACAAATCTAAACTCTGTGCCTAAGAAGACCATCTTCCTTTAAGTAAAAACCATCAAAATTCCCCTCGAGGGATCTCTGAGACTTAATCTCTACTCAAACTACAATGTAGAAGCTATCAAGAGGAAGCTGTTGAAGAATCCTACTCCAAAAATATTTTCTCACTGAAGTGGCCATAGCCACATGTCTCCATCTACTGAGAGCATCTACTACCACATTCTCCTTCCCCTTCACATGCTTGATCTCCATATCATACTCACAAAGAAACTCCATCCAATGCTGTTGACGAGCGTTGAGATTGGGATGCATGAAGAGGTGGAAAAGACTTAAGTGGTCTGTTGAGTGTGAATATCCTACCAAGAATAAAGTGCCTCCATTGAACTAAGGCATGCATAAATACCACAAGCTCAAGATCATGAGTCATATAATTGAGCTCATAATCCTTGAGTTTACAAGAATTAAAAGATACTACTCTTCCCTCCTACATCAACACACCTTCGAGCCCTACTAAGGAAGCATCCATGTAAATAAAAAACTCACCCTGTGGATATGGTACTGCAAGAATAGGTGTTGTAGTGAGACACTCCTTAAGTGTCCTACAGGCTTGCTCACATCTATCTGACCAAACAAGCTTGTTCCCTTTCCTCTGAATCGAAGTGATGGGGTGTGCAATCTGAGAGAAGTCCTAAACAAATCTCCAGTAATATCCTACTAATCCCATAAAGTTTTATACCTCCATCATAGTAGTGGGTGTTGGCCAATCCATAATGGCTCTAATCTTGGAAGGATTGACAGTGATACCTTCCGCAGAAATGATATGACATAAATACTGCACCTCTATTTGAAAGAATGCACACTTCTCCAAGTTCCTATAAATTTGCTGCTCCCAAAGAAACTAAAGAACCTAGCAAAGGTGCCCTTCGTGCTCCTCACGCGTACGTGAGTAAATCAAAATGTCATCTAGGAAGATGAGCATGAAGTGATCTAATAATTTCTTGAATACCCCATTCATCAAACTCATAAACACTACGAGGGTATTAGTCAAACCAAAAGGCACCACTATGAACTCATAGTGGCCATATCTCATACAGAAGGAAATCTTATTAATATCCACCTCCCAAATCCTTAGCTACTAGTAACCTAACTTAAGATCAATCTTAGAGAAAACTATGGCTCCCTTCATCTGATCAAACAATTCATCGATACGCGGAAGGGGATAATGATTCTTGATCGTTACCTTATTCAGCTGGTGGTAATCAATACACAACAGCAAGGTTCCATCCTTCTTCAAAAATATTTCCGATGTACCCCAAGGGGATACACTAGGATAGATAATTCCCTTCTCCAAAATTCCCTCAAGCTACAACTTGAGCTCACACAGCTCTGGGGTGGCCATCTGATAAGGTGCTCGTGAGATAGGCTCTACTCCAAGAACTAGATCTATATGAAAATCAATCTCACGTGGGGGTGGTAACCCTGGTAGATCCCCTAGAAAGACATCTACAACCTCTCTAACAATGGAATGATCATCTAGTGATGGTCCACTAGACCCATCCTTTGATCTATCATTGAATTTAATAGCATACATCTGGAAACCCTATCACACACACCACTAACGCTACATAGCAGAGATGGTGCAAATAGAAATGGGTCTCCTGACCCCTGAAATCACCGACTCCACTTCCAAATCATCTGTACAAGATATAGTCTTGTGGTAATAATCTATCCTATCCCTATGTGCAGATAACCAATCCATTCCCAAAATGACTCCATACGAGCCCAAAGGAAGGATACAAAGATCTGAGGTAGTGGTGAAAGGTCCCAAATCCACTACACACTCCTTAACTAAGGAATCTACAGAGATCTTGGCTCCAAAATCCATCTCAACATCCCAACTATGACCCTACCTAATTGCCACCAGTCTGCATCACTCTACTAAAGATGGTGTAATGAAAGAATCAGAAAAAACAAAATCAAACAATACAGAGGTGGGAATACCACTAATACTACCTGTAGTCTCAATGACTATACTCTAATGCTCTACTTGGCGGTTCTCAACTGCTACATAAATGCTATGGTTGTATCCCATGTCACCAACAGTCAATTCTGAGATCTATGTATTACCTTTGTTATCAGGGTTATGTGGGAAATCTCTCCAAAAATGTCCAGAAAACACCACAACAAAAACATCCTCCTAATCCTCCCTAATGAGTAGCACCTCCAGTAGGTGCTCTGGAAGTCTTTGGTGTGGATCCTAACGATCCGGTTGCAGTCTGTTGAGGTCTCTACTGGTGAGCTCCCACTGACTGAGCTCTAGGTCCACCCTATTTCCTGATGGGACCCCTAGGAGGAGGCCCCATACTCTGAGCTCTTTTTGCATCAATACTCTGTGGTGGTATAGAGGTGGGTGGGACTATTGTTGTGGTCTAAATGATGACTGTGTTGAACCTTTTCTGCCACAAGGAAGAGGTACTGACCCCCTCAATCTATTATCCTGCATATGTTGTATGCGGCTCTAGACTCGGTCTCTAGCATGCTAGGTCTTCCCCCGAGTCTACTCTATTTCAATGAGGGACACTCCATCGAAAACTCATGTTTCGTTGGAGAGATTCTTCATATACAATTCAGGGATTGGAAACATTTCTATACCCCTGGTTCACGCAACGGCCCAAGGAATAATCAGATTTCTATAGGTCCCGGGTTGACAAAGAAACTTCTTCGGGTCAGTCACTCCTAGCACAACCTGCAAATTTGACGTTGATAGTCAATTTTTTTCTGGCCAAGGAAAATGGTTTGATTCGGATAAATCCGAGGCTCGAAAATAATTGCAAAAGCCTCAAAATGTGGGAACGAATGTTTTTAACTTGATTTCATTCACAAAATGATCAAAGCACGGTGGCTAAAACTCCACCTCAGCTCAGTTGTGGCATCGGAGGATTTGGTCATGTCAGTTCAATTCTCGAAACACTTATTTTCGCGATGTAATATGGATACATGGGCTACCACTCTCAGAAGGATAAGACAGTGTCCTCACTGCTTTAGCAGGAACAACACAAAGGTTCATTCCAAACGAGTACTTTCGAGCTCATGGTTAAACTTGACCTGGGTAATACCGATTTGGGCGGTTCCAAATGTAGCCAAGTCATTCAGGGTTCCGACTTCAGCTCTGTGTTGACGACTATTAACGCAAGATGTGGTGTTTTGTTCTTCGCAAGAAAAGTGAAGCCTTTAAAAAACATTCAAAAAGTCCAAGTGGCAGTTGAGAAAGAAACTCGTCATCAAATCAGAACTCTTAGCTCGATCGAGGGGGGAATCACCAGTTGATGAAGTTAGAGACTACATCAAAAACTCACGGGGGGATCGTCGACCAAATGCCTCTCACACACACCGTAGCAAACTGGTTGTTGTGAGAGAAGAAAATGTACTATCATGGAAATGGTGCGATGCATGACGATTGATTCGGACGTGCAAAGCATTTGGGCAAAAGCATGTTAAAAACAGCAGTAGCTGTATTGTTACACAGGAGCAACCCACAACGCTCTTGATGGAAAACACACAAGAAAGCAGGTCAAAAAGGAAACCATCCTTTGCACACCTCAGGAGTATTCAAGTGCAAAGCAACATGCATATCCCAAAAGAACATAAAGAAATGGACATGAAGTGCACAAAAGCTCATCTTCATTGGATACAGTTGAAGAGATCCTTAGGTAAGATTGAGGGATCCCTAAGACCAGAAAAAGTTCTACACAAGCAGAGATGTGAGTTTTTGCCGAGAAGAAGAAAGCAGAGACTCCTCCTCTGGACTAGCAAGCTGTAGAGATTTTTCACCAGTTGTAACAATGAAGCTAATGTTCCTCAAGAGCTGAAACTGATGAGGAGATGATGGTGTGATCAGATCGAACACAAACCATGGAACAGGTCAACGTATGCCTGAAATGGTGTACAAGCAACATTAACGAGATGCAAGGACTAGTGCCCTCCATGGATAACATCCACCCATGGACCCATGAATCGCAGTAAAGCAAGAGAAGAAGTTAACTTTTCTTGGATGAGTAGAGTCATTGAATCAGACGAAGCCTCTACAGTCCAGGAGGAAAATGCCTACAGTCAAAAATCTTGGAAAGATGCAGGTTTCTGGAAATATCAATCAGTGATGGAAGATAAACAATTGGGCATCTTGTCGATCTTCCACCAGGGAAGAAAACCCATTGGATGACAGATGGATAACTCAAAAACTAAGTACAAAGTAGATGGACAGTGGACAAAGTGTAAAGCAAAGACTTGTAGCAAAGGGGGTCACACATAAAGAAGACAATTGACCATGAGGAGACATTTGTCCCACAGCTAAGATCAAAAGGATCAGGGGATCTTTGCCTCTCGGCTACTCAGTGGGATGGAAAGTCAACCAAATGGACGTAAAAAAAGTGCCGTCTGAATGGAAGGGGAGATTTTCAATAAGAAAGTCTAAATGACTCAACCTGAGGGATAGGTTGTACTTGGTCATAAGAAAAAGGTATTATGATCAGGAAATCTCTGTATGGCCTCAAACAGCACCCCGGGCACCTGGTACATCAAGATTGATGAGAATCTCGTACAAATCTGGCTTCGTAGAAATCCATACGATCCCAATCTCACCTCAAAAAAGACAAGGGCGAGATGGTGATGGTTGTAGTTTATGTCGATGATATAGTCATACTGGCAGTTGTCAGTGTGAAAGATGATGATAACAAAGAAAGATTTAAGCGATCATTCGGACATGACAGATCCGGCTTATGCATACTGTCTTGGACTACGAAGTATGGCAGAAGAAAGAGAATCACATCTTTGTTTCTCGTACGAAATATACCAAGACCAACGACTCGAGCAGAAGTGAGGATGATGGATACACACCAACTTGCTACCCTAGGGAGAACAGAGTACAGTTATCTCGTTCAGATCAATATCCTAAGGTAAGGTGCCAATTCTATGTTAGCTGATTGGGAGTCTCATTACCTGACCTACACAGACCAGATATAGCTTGGTAGTGGCTGTTTCTCGTTAGTCCCCCTTCCCACCTCTTCACCATTTCTCCCATCTATCCCTCCCTCCGCTCCGCCTCCCCCCTCTCCACACTACCCATAACATCTTATTCCCTACCTTTGCTTCTATCCGGATTCATGCAGGAACCCAAAAGTGTCATTGGAAAGCAAGAAAGTGCATTTTGAGATATCAAAGGTCGGGATCTGAGTCTTTAGAATACAAGAAGAACGCAAACTTTCTTCTTGACTGGATATTCGGATCAGATCAGGCAGGGGTAACATTGATGATAGAAAATCCACTTCTGGATTGTATTCTTATGGGATACTGGACCAATATCAGGGGAAGTAAGAACAAACACTTGTTTCTCGGATCTTCCACAGGAAGATGAGTGCTCGTTTGCAGGAGAAGCTGTTGTTGTGAAGCCAATTTGGCTAAGTCGCATACTGGGAAGGATTGGAGTACCATAGGAAAAACCGACCCACAGTATTGTTGACAATGAAGGTGTCCAAAATTGTTCGCAAATCCAGTTTTTTTATGAGAGAACAAAGCACATAAAGTTCAGGTCAGTTCATCCGTGAACAGGTGGTGAAGCAAAACATCAGCTTCAATTTTTTTCCACAGGATGAACAATGAGGAGATATTTTACAAAGTCACTACACGTGGACAAGTTCGAGTTGTCAGAGAATTCTCGATCATCTCTTCAGACAATGCACAATTAGGGGGGGGATATGTTATTGATAAATTTATTATCCTAAATATTAAATGCATAGTTTAATAATATTTAATTTCATTAATTAAATAAAAATGGTTATATGGTTATATGGGTAATCAACCATATTTTCTTTGTGCACATTGTTATATTGTTTTAAACAATAATTTGTTTTTATGTAATTGTTGTTCTCGGGTGATTTAGAAGCTGTTTATCTAGTTTTGGTTGGCACCTGTGCAACTCATTTTCACGATGTATTTGGCTGTGTAATAGTATAAATATTGGACAGCCCATCATGTACTTTTTTACTTGATTGAGTTAATAAAATAACTACAGGTCCATCCCCTATTTCCAATCTACAAGAAGTCTCCTCACTCCGTAAAAACTCAAAGCTATAGGGTTGGATGGGCCTTGGGGTGAAAATTTTCCCCCAAGAGTGGGTCCGCAGGCCCAGGGATGAAAATTTTCCCAAAAGGGCGAGTTGGCGGGTTGCAATGAGATGTTTAATAAATTTTCCCGTGTGGAGTGAAAAATCCATTTACACCCATGCCCCCACATGTCTTCCAGGGACATGTGGTGCTTCTCAAGTCAGTGCAGGTAGAATGGGTGATGGGGAAAAATAATGTTTCGTACCTCAATGGCAACAAGGAATAAACCCATTCATGCCTCCGCTGAAATCTATGATTGCCATGTGTCATCCCACTACTAGCTGCGGGTGGTGGGGAGTGGGAAGACCTTTAGGAATTTTTCCAAAGGAAATTTATAGTTTCAGAGTTAATAAAACTTTTACTCCTATGCCTTCGCCAGGTGAAGCCAACGTGTCAGGAATTATTAGTTTGCAGTGTTGCAGGCCGGCAGAGAAAAGTAGGAAAATTTTCTAAAATTTTTGAAAAATGTTCCAAGGAAATTGTGTCGCACCTCCACCGTTGCTTTGTGAGACCATGTGGCAGCCTCTAATTGGTTTTGGGGTGGTGGGGAAAAGTTTAAAAATTTCCCAAAAAAATTATTAAGTGCCAAGCGAAACTTCGGGCCACGGGCCCGCCAAGGACATTTTTCCAAGAATTTTAATGCTACTAAAGAAAACTTCAGAAGGCCATAACTTTTGATAGAAAGCTCAGTTTTGGTAAAACAAGGACTTCCTGGAAATCTCTCAATGCCCTCTTTACATAGGAATCATAAATTTTATATTTTGATAAATTTTAAGGGGTCAATTTCATGAAAACTTTCTGTAGGATTTTTAAAAGCAACTGGTAAATTTTAACTTATAAAATTTTGTTCAATTTGATCTCCTCCTTCACTCAACAGGCCCAAAAAAAACATGGATAATTATTTTGAGAAGGATTTTAGGATGTATTTAAAGGCAATTTTGCTCAATTGATTTCCAATTTGAATTTTCCAACATTTGACAAAAAAAGACTGCAAAATAACTGTGAAAGGTTTGGGCCCGATTTGCACTGTTTTTCATTATTTCCTTAAGTCTTTTTTACCAAATTGAGTTCATTGATATTATATCATGCTAAATTTTGATGTTTCAATGTTGATTATTATTTTCAAGTTTGAACTCTATATTTTAAATAAAAAATTTTTGCCAGTTTTAAATTTACAATAGAGATTAATTTCCTAAAGGATCTGGATATCAATTTCATCTTCCATATATGAAAATTTCCATTCTATTCTAGTCTAATACATTTAGTTTTTTTAAACAAACCATTTAATGGCTAAATTGTAAATTCTAATTTCTAATTATGCCATATTTTCAAAAGGACAAAATAATGCAATTCCTTCATACGTATTCCTTTCTTTCAACAAAGATTTAAATAATATTGATATAATCAATTTCAATATAAAAATGCAATTTGGGAAAAGCATTTCATTCATTCTTTCATTTCCAAAGACAATTTTTACAACTTCTTTCTTTATTTCCTTCCCAAAATTCATCATACAGATTAAATTCCTTCACATTATTTCCAAGCAAAAACAGTGTCTATCTCTTTTTCATTTCGAATTTTGACTTTCATAACCAAATACAAACATCTTTTCTTCACAAAAAATAGTACAATTTCATCCACTTCAAAGTGGGAAATGTTACAAAAGAATTGTCATAAGGTACTGTTAAACTGTATTTTTCCTCTGCTCAAGAACAACAACATGCAAGTTCCCTTTTCTTCCAATTTGATCACACAAACAAAGTGGGGAAAGGCAATGCTCTCCACAAAACCAAGACATCCAATGAAGAGGAGAAGCCATCCTTCTTCATTAGTCCACGAGCCCCAACCATAATGCAATAGAAGGTGTGATTCAACTCATGGAAACAATAGGCTTCCAGAAAACATACACACAACAAACTTTCAACATGCACATTTTAATTTAGAAACACAGTCCAAACAAAAACAACATTATAACTGCATTGACACATTAAAATAGAGCTCGGGCTTCATCATGCAAGCCAAAGGAGTAAGAGCTTTAGGGGAAGCTGTTTATGCCTCCCAATGGGAATAGGGCATCCACCTGTAACAAACCACCAATATAATTCATCACACATATCCTTTTTCCCCCAAAATCTCTCCTTATGCCCCCCACAAAGTAAAAAATGTAAGCTATTTCTTTTCCATGGTGGATCCCAATCCCAAAATCCCTCCACAAGAATTTGGATGCCACTGGCATTCCCTTATGCCCCCCCACATGGATTCCCCTTAGCCTTCTCCTACACCATTCCTATGGCAGTCTACCCATAGCTAATAAACACATAAAACATTCACCATTCACACAAACACAAAAGGAAATGACAACATAAAAGAAGAGCTAGGCTCCTACCTCTCCATGGTAGATTATGTTCCAACACAACAAGCTTTCAATGTCAAATACAGTCCCAAGATCAGCAACCAAAAAGCATGCAAATTTTCCAATATCCTTCCCAAAAAATATCTCCAACCAACAAGAAAAATTCACCCCATGGAAGCATGCAAAATGTTTCAAACAGCGCAAAACAAGGTAAATAGTTTGAATTTTATAGAACAACGAAGAGGAGAGGATGAGGTGGATCCATGTAGGATGCCACATCACACATCCTCAACTCCAACCAAAAGTTAAATTTCATTCTCCAAAAAGCACACTAAGAGGGGGTGAAAATATGACAATATAACTTAAAACTCCAAAAAGCCAACCACAAGGACTTGAATTTAATCAAAATGTACGAGAGGCCAATTAAAAACTTACAAGTGTCTTCCCTAAAATGCATATAAAAGTCTAAATGAACCTTCCAACCAGAAGTATGGTGTGGTAATAAAATTAAGAGGCATGGGACAAGTGCTACTGTCCACAAGCATCCAAAAAATAGGCCTTCAAGGGACAAAATTCGAATTTTAAGGAAGGGGGGGGTGGAGTTGTTTCATACTCCCAAAATCGACTACACACCTCTTAAACTACTACAATCTCTTACATATTTTAATACAAAAAACCAACAACTTAAATAATGACTTCTTAATGCCCCAATTTAATTAATTTAACTTTGGTAACCATAAGCTTTTTCAATTAATCTACCATAAATGATTCATAAAATAAAGGGAAACATCACTAATAAAACCATACAAACAATAAAATTAAAAGGGGACCCCACATACTAAAAATACACAAAACCATTGTCAAATATAAAGGTGATCCCCCCCATAGGAATCCCTAATGAAATACAACACACACACACCACACCAAAAAAAAAACATGTTGCATGGTGACATTGTGAATGCAGCGAGATTACAATGTGGTGGTCTCCAATCCCCCCAAATGTTTGTTGTTGATATTTTTAACCTGCAAAACACAAATTACCTCCTTCGGCCTCATGGCCATATCAAAACATCCAAGAACGCTTATAAATTATAATCAAAAAAATATTTGACATAGGAATAACAACAAACATAAAGAAATCACAATATCACTTTACAATCTATATCCATAACTATCTCATCACATATAATGTCCCATTTTAATAGGTGTAGTCACAATATCCAAAAATCACATTCGGGGAACAACATTCATAAATATCCATGTCAAATAGTATATCATCATCCACATATTGAAGTATCTCTAATAATCATCGTGCATCATAAAAAATTCAAGATCAACAATAATCCATGGGCAACATCTAACATCATACTAAATCAAAACCTTAATAATGTCCATAATGTAATCAACAGGGTCAAGATCAGTATAAAAAGGTGTAAGGGAAAAGTGGGCTCTTACTCCTCCCATCTTGGACCTTATTTGCGCTAGCAAAACTAACTCCACCCTTCCTAATCACAGGTTATAACTGAAGTGGCTAACACATTCCTTTTCCTTTCTCAAGATGATTGTAATTGCTTGGTCTAGGCTGAACCATAGGGATTCTTATATCATGTATTTTTCATTGTATGCGCTGCTCTAGTTTTTTACAGGCCTTGGTATTCATGTTACACATTTGGACTCGTTATCTTTTCTACTCATTTTTATTTTTTGAGTATCCCTTTTTTTTTCAGCGATTAAAAAATGTGGATACTTTTAGGGTGGGTACCCATCACACCCCCTGATTCAGAGCTCTGGTCAAAGTGTTGTGACATCTAGAAAGAAAAATATGTAATTATCACCTAAGTTTATTTTAAAACACTTTCCTATATAATGTGTCTATAATATATTAATAATGTTTATATGTAGAAATTGTGGATTATCTTTAGGAATTTATAATACAATAAAATAAAGGATTTAAATGCTAATAAAATCTTAATATATAAAAATGTACATAACATTTCTTATTTTTGGTGAATCTTATTTGATTAATTTTAATTACTGATATATACAATGGCATACCTAGAAGAGTTAAGTATTAATCTTTCTACTTCTTATTTTTAAGGTCATATTATTCTCTTGACTTCAAACTGTCCGCTGAAAAAAAGAAATCGCATCAGTTTAAGGTAATAAAGAATTTAAAATGTCAAGCACTGCTTGTTTGCAACAATCACTGTGTTCATAGATATAGTGGAAAAAAAAATTAATTTGTAACGAATTATTCTGTGGATTTAGGTGATGCTAGTGTGACTAATATATTACAATGAAATTCAAGTTCTCTTAAAATGATTTTACCATTAAGGTTCTACCTTAGAAAGGAGTTTGATTTGGACAATAGTATTACAAGGAAATCAAAGTGTTTTACTATCTAAAAAGGAAAAGTAGTAATTCGTCCCTAGTTTATTGAAAAAAAATGTATGTATAAGGTGCTCTGAGAGTCTTGATATGTTTAGATGTCTAATATGTGTGATTATCTAGGGAAATTTATAATACAATAACAAGGATTTAAATAATCATAAATATCTTAATATAGAAAAAAGTTGTACAGAACATTTTTATTCGAGGAATTTTATTTTAATTAATTTTAATGACCTCGTAATATACACTGGCATTACTATCAAGCGTTACGTATTAAATATTTTAGTTTTAGTTTTTTTAAGGTTCATATTATCCTCTGACTTCAAATTGTACGCTAAAAAAAATTCACGTTGGTTTAAGGTATATACAGAATTTAACAATGTCAGGAAACACTTTTACAATCAGGGTTGTACTCATAGATATCGTGAAAAGATTTTAAATTTGCAATGAATTATTCTTGTGGATTATGGGATCTCAGGTGACTAATAGAGTACAATGAAATTCAAATTCTTCTTAAAATGATTTATAATAATTAACCTTTACAAAATGAGTTTTAATTTATTTTTCATATCTATATTTAAGCAAAAAGATATCCTCGTGAATAAGGGAGTAGAGGAATTTTAATCGTCATTTTTAAAAGTGTCCAAGTGTGTGAGGAAAATTTTCAAGGGTTTCTGTCCTTATTTGATTGTACACAATGATGGAAGCAGTGATGCGGGGGGTTAATAAGAATGGCATCACCATGTTTATTATTATTAATGGATGTTAATGTGTCTCTGAATCATGGTTTTTTCTTCCTCTATGAAATCTAGGTTTAGGGGATGTTAATGTTCTTATAATGCGAGCGCCGCCAGAGTTTATACTATAAGGGGAGGTTATGTATGTAATAATACACTATCGGGGGTTTATAACTATGAAGGGTATGTTAAGGACATTGTTACTCTCTAGGAATCTGGGATTTAGTTGTAATTGGTGGTAGTTGGTAGGAGTTGTGTGGCAGGTGTGTGGTTAGCATTGAAAAATGAGTTTTAATCGATCATTCCGACATGACAGATCTCGGGCTTATGCACTACTGTCTTGGACTAGAAGTATGGCAGAAAGAGAATCACATCTTTGTTTCTCAGATGAAATATACCAAGACAACGCTCGAGAAGTTTAGGATGATGGATTACACACCAATTGCTACACCTATGGAGAACAGATTACAGTTATCTCGTTCAGATCCATCTCCTAAGGTAAGTGCCACTCTCTATCGGTAGCTGATTGGGAGTCTCATTTACCTGACCTACACTAGACCAGATATCAGCTTTGTAGTGAGCTATCTATCCAGATTCATGCAGGAACCCAAAATTTGTCATTGGAAAGCAGCAAAGTGCATTTTGAGATATCTCAAAGGATCAGTGGATCTTGGTCTAGAATACAAGAAGAACGAAAACTTCTTCTTGACTGGATATTCGGATTCAGATCATGCAGGTAACATTGATGATAGAAAATCCACTTCTGGATTTGTATTCTTTATGGGATCTGGACCAATATCATGGGGAAGTAAGAAACAACACTTTGTTTCTCGCTCTTCCACAGAAGATGAGTATCGTTCTGCAGGAGAAGCTGTCTGTGAAGCAATTTGGCTACGTCGCATACTGGAAGGACTTGGAGTACCATAGGAAAAACCGACCACCATGTATGTTGACAATGAAGGTGTTCTCAAACTTGTTCGCAATCCAGTTTTTTATGAGAGAACAAAGCACATTAAAGTTCAGGTTCATTTCATACGTGAACATGTGTTGAAGCAAAACATCCAGCTTCAATTTTTTCCAACGGCTGAACAATGAGTAGATATTTTACAAAGTCACTTACACGTGACAAGTTCGAGTTGTTCAGAGAATTTCTCTCCTCATCTCTTCAGACAATGCACAATTAGGGGGGGGAATGTTATGATAAATTTTATTATCCTAAATATTAATTATGCATAGTTTAATAATTATTTAATTTCATTAATTAAATAATAAATGGTTATATTGTTATATGGTTAATCAACCATATTTGTCTTTGTGCACATTGTTATATTGTTTTAAACAATATATTTGTTTTTATGTAATTGTTGCTTCTCGGGTGATTTAGAAGCTTGTTTATTCTAGTTTTTGGTTGCACCTGTGCAACTCATTTTCCCAGATGTATTTGGCTGTGTAATATCTATAAATATTGCAGCCCATCCTCTGTACTTTTTTACTTGATTGAGATTAATAAAATAACACAGGCTTCCATCCCTATTTCTCAATCTACAAGAAGTCCTCCTAACTCCTTATAAAACTCAAGCTATGGGTTGGAGGGCCTTGGGGTGAAAATTTTCCCCCAAGAGTGGGTCCGCAGGCCCAGGGATGAAAATTTTCCCAAAAGGGCGAGTTGGCGGGTTGCAATGAGATGTTTAATAAATTTTCCCGTGTGGAGTGAAAAATCCATTTACACCCATGCCCCCACATGTCTTCCAGGGACATGTGGTGCTTCTCAAGTCAGTGCAGGTAGAATGGGTGATGGGGAAAAATAATGTTTCGTACCTCAATGGCAACAAGGAATAAACCCATTCATGCCTCCGCTGAAATCTATGATTGCCATGTGTCATCCCACTACTAGCTGCGGGTGGTGGGGAGGTGGAAAGACTTTAGGAATTTTTCCAAAGGAAATTTATAGTTTCAGAGTTAATAAAACTTTTACTCCTATGCCTTCGCCAGGTGAAGCCACGTGTCAGGAATTTATTAGTTGCAGTGTTGCAGGCCGGCAGAGAAAAGTAGGAAAATTTTCTAAAATTTTTGAAAAATGTTCCAAGGAAATTGTGTCGCACCTCCACCGTTGCTTTGTGAGACCATGTGGCAGCCTCTAATTGGTTTTGGGGTGGTGGGGAAAAGTTTAAAAAATTTCCCAAAAAAATTATTAAGTGCCAAGCGAAAAATTCGGGCCACGGGCCCGCCAAGGACATTTTTCCAAGAATTTTAATGCTACTAAAGAAAACTTCAGAAGGCCATAACTTTTGATAGAAAGCTCAGTTTTGGTAAAACAAGGACTTCCTGGAAATCTCTCAATGCCCTCTTTACATAGGAATCATAAATTTTATATTTTGATAAATTTTAAGGGGTCAATTTCATGAAAACTTTCTGTAGGATTTTTAAAAGCAAACTGGTAAATTTTAACTTATAAAATTTTGTTCAATTTGATCTCCTCCTTCACTCAACAGGCCAAAAAAAACATGGATAATTATTTTGAGAAGGATTTTAGGATGTATTTAAAGGCAATTTTGCTCAATTGATTTCCAATTTGAATTTTCCAACATTTGACAAAAAAAGACTGCAAAATAACTGTGAAAGGTTTGGGCCCGATTTTGCACTGTTTTTCATTATTTCCTTAAGTCTTTTTTACCAAATTGAGTTCATTGATATTATATCATGCTAAATTTTGATGTTTCAATGTTGATTATTATTTTCAAGTTTGAACTCTATATTTTAAATAAAAAATTTTGCCAGTTTTAAATTTACAATAGAGATTAATTTCCTAAAGGATCTGGATATCAATTTCATCTTCCATATATGAAAATTTCCATTCTATTCTGTTCTAATACATTTATTTTTTTAAACAAGCCATTTAATGGCTAAATTGTAAATTCTAATTTCCAATTATGCCATATTTTCAAAAGGACAAAATAATGCAATTCCTTCATACGTATTCCTTTCTTTCAACAAAGATTTAAATAATATTGATATAATCAATTTCAATATAAAAATGCAATTTGGGAAAAGCATTTCATTCATTCTTTCATTTCCAAAGACAATTTTTACAACTTCTTTCTTTTATTCCTTCCCAAAATTCATCATACAGATTAAATTTCCTTCACATTATTTCCAAGCAAAAACAGTGTCTATCTCTTTTTCATTTCGAATTTTGACTTTCATAACCAAATACAAACATCTTTTCTTCACAAAAAATATTACAATTTCATCCACTTCAAAGTGGGAAATGTTACAAAAGAATTTTCATAAGGTACTGTTAAACTGTATTTTCCTCTGCTCAAGAACAACAACATGCAAGTTCCCTTTTCTTCCAATTTGATCACAACAAAAGTGGGGGAAAGGCAATGCTCTCCACAAAACCAAGACATCCAATGAAGAGGAGAAGCCATCCTTCTTCATTAGTCCACGAGCCCCAACCATAATGCAATAGAAGGTGTGATTCAACTCATGGAAACAATAGGCTTCCAGAAAACATACACACAACAAACTTTCAACATGCACATTTTAATTTAGAAACACAGTCCAAACAAAAACAACATTATAACTGCATTGACACATTAAAATAGAGCTCGGGCTTCATCATGCAAGCCAAAGGAGTAAGAGCTTTAGGGGAAGCTGTTTATGCCTCCCAATGGGAATAGGGCATCCACCTGTAACAAACCACCAATATAATTCATCACACATATCCTTTTTCCCCCCAAAATCTCTCCTTATGCCCCCCACAAAGTAAAAAATGTAAGCTATTTCTTTTCCATGGTGGATCCCAATCCCAAAATCCCTCCACAAGAATTTGGATGCCACTGGCATTCCCTTATGCCCCCCCACATGGATTCCCCTTAGCCTTCTCCTACACCATTCCTATGGCAGTCTACCCATAGCTAATAAACACATAAAACATTCACCATTCACACAAACACAAAAAGGAAATGACAACATAAAAGAAGAGCTAGGCTCCTACCTCTCCATGGTAGATTATGTTCCAACACAACAAGCTTTCAATGTCAAATACAGTCCCAAGATCAGCAACCAAAAAGCATGCAAATTTTTCCAATATCCTTCCCAAAAAAATATCTCCAACCAACAAGAAAAATTCACCCCATGGAAGCATGCAAAATGTTTCAACAGCGCAAAACAAGGTAAATAGTTTGAATTTTATAGAACAACGAAGAGGAGAGGATGAGGTGGATCCATGTAGGATGCCACATCACACATCCTCAACTCCAACACAAAAGTTAAATTTCATTCTCCAAAGCACACTAAAGAGGTGGGTGAAAATATGACAAATAAACTTACACACTCCAAACAGCCCACACCCCAAAGGACTGAATTTAATAAAATGTAAGAAGAGTGCAATTAAAACTTACAATTTGTCTTCCCAAAATGCATTATAAAAGTCTAAATTTAACCTTCCAACCATACGTATGGTTGGTAATTAAAATTAAGAGGCATGGGACAAGTGTTACTTGTCCCACAAGCCTCCAAAAATAGCCTTCAAGGACAAATTCGAATTTCTAAGGAGGTGGAGTGTTTCATACTCCAAAATCTGACTCACACAACTCTTACACATACTTACACATCTCTTACATATTTAATACAAAAACCAACAACTTTAATAATTACTTTCTTATGCCCCAATTTAATTAATTAACTTTTAACCATAAGTTTTTTCACATTAATCTACCATAAATTATTAAATAAAATAAAGGGACACATCACTAATAAAACACATACAAACAATAATAAAAAGGAACCACATAATAAAATACACAAAACCCATTGTCACATATAAAGGTGATCCCCCCCATAGGAATCCCTAATGAAATACAACACACACACACACACAAAAAAAAAACATGTTGCCATGGTGACCTTGTTGAATTCATCTAGAATTACAATGTGGTTGGTCTCCAATCCCCCAATGTTTGTTGTGATATTTTAACCTGCAAAACACAAATACCTCCTTCGGCCTCATGGCCATATCAAAACATCCAACACGCTATAAATATAATCAAAAAATTATCTATACATATGAATCACAACAACATCAAAGAAATCAACAATATCACTTACAATCTATATCCATAACTATATCATCATCATATAATGTCCATTTTATAGGTGTAGTCACAATATCCAAAATCACATGTTCGAACAACATTCATAATATATCCATGTCAAATAGTATATCATCATCCACATATGAAGTATCTCTAATAATCATCTTGCATCATAACAAAATCAAGATCAACAATAATCCATGGTCCAACATCTAACATCATACTAAATCAAAACCATAATAATGTCCATAATGTAATCAACAGTGTCAAGATCAGTATAAAAAGGTGTCAAAGGGAAGTGGGCTCTACTCCATCTTTGGACCTTATTGCGCTAGCAAAACTAACTCCACCCCTTCCTAATCACATGGTATAACTGAATGTTGTTGCTAACACATCCTTTTCCTTTCTCAAGATGATTGTAATGCTTGGTTAGGCTGAACCCTAGGGATTCTCTATCATTCATGCTATTTTTTCTTGTATGCGCTGCTCTATGTTTTTTACAGGCCTGGTTATTCATGTTACATGTTGGACTCGTTATCTTTCATACTCATTTTTAATTTTTTTATGTATCCTTTCATCGATAAAAATGTGGGATACTTTTAGGGTGGGTACCCATCAACCCTCTGATTCATAGCTCTGGTCAAAAGTGTTTTACTATCTAGAAAGAAAAATTATGTAATTTATCCCTAAGTTTATTTAACAACAAATTTCTATATAATGTGTCTAAATATATTAATAATGTTTATATGTATAATATGTGTGATTATCTTTAGGAAATTTATAATACAATAAAGGATTTAAATGATAATAAATATCTTAATATATAAAAAATTGTACATAACATTTTTATTTTTGGTGAATTCTTATTTGATTAATTTTAATTTACCTCGATAATATACACTGGCATTACCTAGCAAGAGTTAAGTATTAACTCTTTTACTTTTATTTTTAAGGTCATATTATTCTCTTGACTTCAAACTGTCCGCTGAAAAAAAAAATCGCATCAGTTTAAGGTATATAAAGAATTTTAAAAATGTCAAGCACTGCAACAATCAATGTGTTCATAGATATCGTGGAAAAAAAATTAATTTGTAATGAATTATTCTGTGGATTTAGGATTCTAGTGTGACTAATAGTATTACAATGAAATTCAAGTTCTTCTTAAAATGATTTACCATAATTCTACCTTTAGAAAAGGAGTTTTGATTTGACTAATAGTATTACAATGAAATTCAAAAGTGTTTTACTATCTAAAAAGGAAAATTATGTAATTCGTCCCTAAGTTTATTTGAAAAAAATGTATGTATAATGTGCCTGAGTATCTTGATAATGTTTATATGTATAATATGTGTGATTATCTTTAGGAAATTTATAATACAATAAAGGATTTAAATAATAATAAATATCTTAATATATAAAAAAGTTGTACATAACATTTTTATTTCTAGTGAATTCTTATTTAATTAATTTTAATTTACCTCGATAATCTACACTGGCATTACCTATCAAGCGTTACGTATTAAATATTTTAGTTTTAGTTTTTAAGGTCATATTATCCTCTTGACTTCAAATTGTCCGCTAAAAAAAATTCACGTTGGTTTAAGGTATATAAAGAATTTTAAAAATGTCAGGAACTTTTACAATCAGTGTACTCATAGATATCGTGAAAAGATTTTAAATTTGCAATGAATTATTCTGTGGATTTGGGATTCCAGTGTGACTAATAGTATTACAATGAAATTCAAATTCTTCTTAAAATGATTTATCATAATTCTACCTTTACAAAATGAGTTTTAATTTATTTCATATCTATATTTAATTGCAAAAAGATATCCTCGTGATAAGGGGAGTAGGAGAATTTTAATCGTCATTTAAAGTGTCAAGTGTGTGAGGAAAATTTTCATAGTGATTTCATGTCCCTTATTTTGATGTACACAAGGATGGAAGAAGGTGATGCGGGGGGTTACTAATGAATGGCATCACATGTTTATTATTATTAATGGGATGTTAATGTTCTCATAATCCGGGTTTATTCCTCTATTGAAATCTAGGTTTAGGGGATGTTAATGTTCTTATAATGCGAGCGCCGCCAGAGTTTATAACTATTAAGGGGAGGTTAATGTTCATGTAATAATAGCACTATCGGGGTTTATAAATATTAAGGGTATGTTAATGTACATTTTATCCTCTCTAGGAATCTGGGATTTATGTTGTTACTTGGTGTATTTGGTATTGTAGTTGTGTGGTCAGGTGTGTGTAGCATTGAAAAATGAGTTTTTATTCATGATATCCTGGCTGTTAATAGGAATATGGGGGCAGATATGGTTCACACTGAGCCTTGGGATCTCAATGATTTAAATTTAAGGTTATGGAGGTGTTCGAATGAATGGGATTCTCCCTTTTCTTAAAGATTTTTGAGGGGTACAATGAGAAGCTTAGTAAGGATTTTGGATCGGCATGACAGACGGCCAAGAAATGGATGAGGGGTATTGTGGTGCTGCGGGGAGTAAATATTGAATTATCAATCAACATGGTGGATTATGTTATGGGCATGCCCACAAAAAGACACAAATTCTACAAACCCAAAAAGGATTCAACTAATGAAATGAAGTTATTTCTACGAGGTAAGGAAAAAATCACCCCTTATTTTATGGGTTTTCTTAGTAATTCCTTACCTCCCCCATTCAACGAAGTGGCCCTTGACCTAATCCATTTTATCACTCTTGAGGGATGCCACAAATTCATCTATTCTTACCATATTCCCATTCTCAGTTTACTCAAACATATTTCCTTCATTCTATGGAGTCTTTTACTTATTTCCACTTAACATAAAGAGTTTATCTCACATTTAGTTCAATATTGCTTTAATGAATAAGAAAATCACTTTGTCTCTAACATGATTCTTATCAAATCATGTGAAATTAGAAAGTACTATAAAGTCAATTATTATTTTATTTTCTCTCCATGGTGAGCAATGTAGGTTTTAGATATATGATTCTTGGAGGATTGTGACATGAAATGATATTTACATATTATATGATTTATATTATGGTTCCCCTAATAATAATGATTCCATAATAAAATAACTATATTTAAAAATTAATTCTTACCAAAATATGTAATAGATATAATTAAGATGTACCGAAATATGCAGCAGATACATACATTTAATTATATTCTCATAGTCTGGATCAACGCCCTCTACTATTTTTTAAAGAATATCTTCAATCATTCTCTAGTTACAATGAAGTTCAATAACATCATAGTAAATTAACCTGGAAATGTCTCACATCTCTTGAAATTGATTAGCCTAGCAGTTGCTAGCCTATGTAAACATGATAAAATATGTCTAAATAGGTGTAAAATTTAACATTATGTTGTGGCCCTCATTGCAACCATTATAGGAAGAGAGAATATGTTCTCTATCCCGTATAAATCAAAAACATGATTTGTACATAACATGTCATAAATAATGCCTAGTGTCAGCTAGACAAAAAATAATAGCATAAATAATGGCTGGTGGTCGCTACCCCTTAAAATATAACATAATTAATGTCTAGTGGTCGCTAGACCTTATAACATAACATAAATAATGCCTAGGCGCTAGCTATTATAACATATCATAAATAATTCCCAGTGGATGCTAGCCCTTATAACATGGCATAAATAATGCCTAGCATATGCTAGCCCTTATAACATAGCATAAATAATGTCCAGCAGATGCTAGACCTTATAATATAGCATAAATAATTCCCAGCAAATGCTAGCCCATATAATGGATTCCAATATTTATTTATTTTGGATTTCGATATATGGGACTTTTGAGTACATATAATTTCAATATATGTGATTTTGGATTCCGATATATGTGATTCTAGATTCCAATATATGTGATATTGGAATCCAATATGTGTGATTTTGGAATCCAATATGTGCGATTTTGAAGTGTAGATAATTCCAATATTTGGCATTTTGGAATTCAAAAATAGCAATATTAGATTCCAATATTGGCTATAGTTTTAGCTATTAGGACTAGAATAAGTCCCAATTTAGTGAAATAAGCATTTTTGGCTGAGAAAAAAGGAACTTTACAGACCTACAGAGATCTAATAAGACAAAGAGAGTAAAATATTGTTTTTGATATTGCACTAACCTTGACATGCTATACAACACAATTGTAATGTATAGAGAAAAAATGTCAAGGGTCTAAAGCGTTTAACATGACCGTGGAAAATGTACTCAATAGTTTATGTATCAAGGCCTACTTCTAAGAGACTAAATAGGATTGAAGGAATTCTAAAGCTGCTACAGGAATGTGTATAGTGTTCAAGTAGTATGTCTTAAAGAAAGATGTTGAATTTTTCATGTATAAGACATCACCAAGTATGTTGCTAAAGTAAAATTTTCTATGCTACAGTAAGGGCTTATGAAGGTTACAAAATTTTTAGGTAATCTTGAATGACCATGAAGAAATATCATATGCTATGTTATATGACAGTGATCTGAGGGATATCTATAAGAATTGTGTGAGATCAAGGAAATTTGTAGTTGTACCCTAGACAAGATATTGTGACTTTTTTTCAAGATTGTAAAGCTTGTTGCTAGCCATTAGTTTTGAAGGCATACATGAAAGAAATTACAAGAAAAATATGATTGACTGACATAATATTGTCAAGAAACCACAAAGTATTGAAAATGGTCATAATAACGGATGAGTTAGTATTTAATATATACAGGTCCTAGATGCCATGGAAACTTGAAGATATGATAGCCAAACTATGAAAGAGGTCTAAAGTGAAAACATGTTCTCAGAGGGTTTGAAAAAGAGAATCTTAAAAAATAAAAAAAAGATGACTGTGAAGGAATATGCATAGCTACAGGTGTCTTAAGGCTCAAAGGTATAATGACTGAATGTTCTAATTGTGTTGAACTTAGTTGTGAGATAGTGATTCCCCAATGTTATATTTTGAATTTCCAAGGTCATTGATTAGTTTTTAATGGATTTTAAACTTAATTGGTTTTATGGTATCCTTTTAAGATGTTGAATCATCAGTAGGACCCTTGTAAGAAGGTTTCAAAGGTTGTAGCATGGTTTGAAGAAGAGAAAATTTCTCAGCTTGCATAACACAAAAGGATTAATACATGTTCAATATATCCTAGAATCTTGAGTAAACTTTGCTGGTGGTGCCAAAAGACCTTGTTGATATCCGAGGTATGAAACTCAACGTGTCATTTTTCAGTGTAATGAGGATAAAGTAGGCTTAAAGTGAGAAATGGTACCTTTCTGTGACTTATAAGATAATCTCATATATCTATACATGAATAATTTAGCTTAAATAGTAGTTTTTGACAAGAAGGTTAAAGTGTTTGAGAATCAGGAGATCAATTCATATCCTTGATCTCTTGAGGGTCTACATTATTCTTTCAATATGGTTTAGAGGTTTGAGGCTTGCAAGGGAATATATGTGCATGGATTAGGTCTGTGCAAAAGGTTTTTTGTCTAGAATAAGCAAGGTGTACACTATAAATGATACCTACATGACTGTAATATGTTTTTCAAAAAGTAGAGTATGGTCTTCAAGCTTAAAGAGTGATAAAGTTAAAAGTGAATACACTAAGCATAGTTGTATAGGTCTGAGAAAAGACTTTATGATAGGGGGAGATCAGTTTTGAGCTTGATCAAGTATGTCAAATGAAAAGAAGGGTAATAACATAGGGGGAGCTTGGTTTCTTTCTCCACTAGGTGCTCTAGGTTCTCAAAATACCTAGTAAGGATAGTAGAAAAGATGTTGAACCTATTACAAGGTAAAAGGTATTGGTCTTGCTCTTCTATGTGAATTCAAGTTGTGAAAAGGAGTGAAATGGCAGAGTTGAAGGATGATTGTTGGTTCTGTTGCAAGAAGAGTTAGCTGTATGTTTCTAATAGATGTAATAACATGCAAAAGAGGTCCAAGTCATGGAAATAATGCTTGAGAGATGGGAAAAAGTGTGTGATTTGATTTTATTTCCTGTAAGCAAGATAAATGTCCTAAAATTTGTGTTTTTCATCAAAGAATGATGTCATTGGCCCAGGGGGGGCATAAGAAGTGATTTTATGATGCTTATTCGTTTCTAGAGCTTGATGAAGATGGTCAAAAATGTACTGAATATGTTGTTTAGGGATAGTTCTTCTAGAGTGTGTTATGACAGTTTAAAGGAAGAATTTGTGGTCTTAAACATGGAATTAACCTAGAGTGTGATAAATAGTCATGAATGAAAGAAAAATGGTAAGCATATGTTCAAAGGGAGATGGTGTGATGATTTTTCTAGGTCCATAAGATCTTCAAATGCTGCTAAAGAAGTCAAAGAGAAGCAAGTTCAGTCCCAAGGGGAGCTAGTTGTGCAAGTAAGTAAAGTTTTTGCATTTTATTCATTGTTATCATTAAGTTTTGTCATTTTTCATGGCTAGGAGTCAGTGTAATATTTTTCATAGATGGAAAAGGGGGAGAGAGACATCAAAAACATGAGAATGAGGTTAGTTAGGTGTTTTTATTTTTGGTTTCCATCAATTTTTCTGAATGATGGTTACCATCAATGAAAAAGGGGGAGAGTTTTGGCCATTTTTGGTTGTTATTTTCATTGATTTCAACCCCCATTGATGGAAAAGGATGTCATGCAATCATGTGAGTCCCTATTTGATGTCATTCAGGTGTCAAACATGAATGTTGTATGTTTTGGTGAGTTTAACAGTGTTCTTAGTCATGTCTGAGTATGTCTAGTCATGGTATGTGTCTTCCTGAGATTATTGGTTGATTTCATGAGGTCAACATGGCTAGGTCATGTAGTTGCAGTGTTTATTCAAGTCATTCTAGGCTTGTTTCTAGCCCTGAAACATATAGAATGGTAATGATCTGTGAGATTTAGACCCAATAACTTTTATCTAATCATGGTTTCAGCATGATGATTGTATATTGGGAATGTATAGTGAATTTCACATATGTATTCAGTTTTTTGATGCTTCTATGAGGTCCTTAGGAAGCTAGAAGTGAGAAACAGACAGTTTTGTATAGGTAAGTCACTGTGGCTAGAGAGTTTTAGGAATATTTGGGCTATGTGGTGATTATAAAAAAAATTATGATATTTTTATGGTACTTCATGAAAAAATTTAGATGATTCTTAAGAATATTTTTGAAGATATGTAAGTTTTAGTGAACCCAAGTAAGTAATACTATGTTTTAGAGAAAATATTGACCTTCTAATGCTCATTGTGAACTATATGATTTGCATGGGGACCTGAGTTCTTTGGAATAACTTCTTAGGTTAGTTACAAAGGTTATAAAAAAATAATGAGTTGGTTTGATCGTTCAATTTTTTCTGAATGATCATTAAGAAGATAAAGTGGTTTGAAACCCTAGCTAAACCCTAACTAGGAGCAGCTTGCAAAAAAATGATTATAATGAGCTTGTTTTTATTGATAATGAAAAATTTATTATTTTATTTTGTAGATGAATCTTTATGTTTTCCATAAATGTATGATAGATCTTGTGGTCATATGTGGGCCCCACCTAAACATTGTAGTTTCTAAAGAGTTTTAGTTAAAGGAAAAGTTATCAAAAGAAGGTAATGGCTAAATTGGAATTGTGTGATGTATGTGAGTTTTTATTTATTTAAATGTAGTTTTCAAGACATGTTCATGCAGGTTCATGGTGATTTGAGGTCCAAACAGATTGACTGGTCAAAGGGTACTTTTGGGGTCTCAAATAGTAAGGTCCAGTAAAATGGTTATATCCTGAACTACAAGTGAATTTTTTAGATGATTAAAGTTTTTTTGGAAATTATATTTAGATATATTTCTATTTTTATATGTATTTATTTATCATGAGGTAATTTTATATGGTTTCCAAGTCATTATTTGAGTAGGAAAATTTTTGGTAGTTTAAGACAACATGTGTTTTGGTGAAAGTTAGATGTTGTTTGAATCATGAGATGGATTGGTTGATACTTACTATCAGCTATAAAATTAATAGGGATAAATTTGGAATCCAATTAATCCATTCTTAGGTATTTAATGTTTTTATAAATTATTTTATGATCTAACATTTGGAAACAACTATTTTGGCAGGTTGATTTTGTGAAAGAAAAATTTTCTTTAGTTTGAAGAGATGACTGTTTCGTGACTTATAACTTGCTTAAAAGTGTTCTAAATGTTATTAAATTTACATTGAGTTGTCACATGACATGTTCTATTTGATTTTAATTGATATGGTGGCATTGTGAATTTTCCAAGGTACTGAAGGGTGCTTTAAACAATAGTTTTGAGAAATACAAAGGATATTGAGCCTAGTAAACGAAATAATTTGATTGGTTTAGATGAATTCCAACCATATATGGATGTTAAATGTTATTTTAACATTTATTATGGATTATGGGTCATGAATAAGTATTTTTTTTAAGTAAGGTCATTTTTAAGAGTGTGCACATGGGGTTTTGAGCCATTTTTTGCACATGTAATGAGGTTTTTAGCTAGGATGACCTACTTGGGTCTAATGTGACTATTATAATAGATTTTATTTAATGTTATAAGTATTTATGGGTAAAATTCATCATTAGTGACTGACCTCCTTTGGGTAAAGAAGAAGAAATTCATATAAAGTTAAGTTTAAGCTCATTTTGTGAGCTAGTCTTACATGTGGGTGTAAAAAGAACTAGAGAAGATTTTATTGCAGGTATGAGAGAATATTTTGAGATAATATATAATGTATGGAAGGTTGAATAATTATTGAGAGTATGTGTTTAAGATATTAGAGGCAAGAAAATTTTAGAAAGAGGAAGAAAGAGCAAGGTTGAAGACCTAGGGTTTGTCCTAGGGTTTGTGAGCTGAATAAGTGATCTCCATCAGTTGTGGTAGCAAAATTATCAGAGATCATATATCTTTAGGTTGAATATTTTGTTTTTGATCATCTTAAGGGGGTTGTAGCTTCCTTTTTGAGTGGGTTCTTCACTAAATTAAGGGTTGGTGTTCCTTGTAGGGTTGGTGCTCTACTAAACTAGGTGTTGGTGCCCCACTAAATTAGGGTTTGGTGCTCCTTTTTAAGTTGGTTCTTCATTAAAAACAATTAAGTGTAATATCAAAAAAAAATATTGGGTTTTCTTCCCTTTGAGGGTATCCCACATATATTCGGTGTTCGTGTGTACTCTCTTATTCTTGATCTTGTGTATGGTTATTAATATGCTTAAGTAAACACACATATGGTTTATGTTTGAATAAATGGTTAAATTAATGCTAATGAATAATGGATGGAAAATTAAATAAAATGTTTATGTAGGACTATTTCACCCCCCCCTTAGTCCATTGTGATTCCAACACATATGAGGTGTGGTTTGTTATAACCCATTTAAGAGGTATCCTATAAGATAAAGTGGTCTGAGACACTTCTAGTTGAAGACACAAAAATTTGAACAATCAAATTATAGAAGTTAATGTTATTGGTAAGGTCAAGGGTAGTGAAGATCAGTACTATGTTATATGAATATTATATCAAAGGGTATTTAATGCTTCATATTACTTGTGAAAGAGACAAATGTTCTACTACTAGTTAAGGATATCCTTGAAGTAGGTTTCTCTGAGCAAAAAACAAGGGATGAAGTTAGTACTTGTCAAGTTTAAGTGGTTGTTCTCAAAATCAGTTGTTCAAGTATGATAAAGTCATTTATAGGATGGTTTTAGGTCATTTTAGTCAAGATTTGGGTCTGTCAGAGTATATATGTTTGAACGTGGTTATTTTTCCACCAAATTATGGTCTACGGGACTGTTTATATCAACTGAGAGTAGGGGAATTATTGATGAATCTGATCCATGTGATCTAAATGTTGAGAAGATAAGAAAGGAAATATAAAGGACATTTTTAACATGCATACAAAGGTATGATATGGTATTTAAGAAATATCCTAAGTATTGTGATTACGTACAGTGCACTGTGTCTAGAAACCAATGACTGCAACAAATAGTGAAAGATATCAAGGTAAGAGTAAATAGATGGAAGTGGTTTAAAGTGAAAAGACTATATATTCTTAGAGTTCCATGTCTTAAGTAGGTATGGCTCAGTTAGGAAGTTTCAAGGTTCATTTGAGATGTCTAGATATCAAAGAAGTCTTATAAGTGTAAATGTAACTATAACAAAGCTTTTTATGGAAGTGTACAAGTCTGAGTTATCTTCTAGAAGTAGGGGGCTTAGTTGGGATTTGAAGAAGGTAATAAGGATGAATTTTTGAATAAAACTGATGATTGTAAGTAATTACATTTAGGGAGATCTTTTCAAAACCACAAAATGTGTTTCGTGTTGAAGAAAAGGTAGAGAAGTCTAAGAAAGTATTAGGACTGTGGAAAATGAAGATGATTCATCCTCAAGGAATACATGAAAGGTCTGATGGCTTATTTTTCTATTTTCCATTGAATAAGGTTAATATTATCCTAGGGGGATTCATAAAAATTTGAGTCATGTTGTGATTGGATTTCTATTGCTTGGAAATTTTTCTCTCTTTTGCATTGAAATTGGAGTTTAGGTAACATGGTCTAAAAGGTGGTTTTAGTAGTTATGAAGGAAATTTTTTGTGTTTTCTAATTTCCCTACATTTTAAAATATAATGCAATATTGTGTGTTGTAGGTTTAGAGTTGCACTAGTTTTTCTTGTTGTGTTTCATGTTTCCAAGTGGGCCTGGGGTCTAAGCATTGAACCCATAGCTCTGATATGATGTGTAACACCCACAAATATTATACACTCAAAATAAAATAGAACTAATACATTAATAGTCAAATTTACGGTAATAATTTGATTTGATTTTAAAAGGGGTTTGCAAGGTTAGAAATTTCCATAATTAATAAATTTCTTGGTTAAAGTCTTTCTACATAAGCTTGTGAAAGTGGGACTTAAATTAAAAATTAAATATTATCGATTAAATTCCTAAAATATTTATGGTTTAAAATAATATGTTTACTAAGTTCCATAAGTTTAACTAATTATCATGCACCAAGATTTTGTTATTTTCTAACACAAAGGTTTAATTGTTTTTCCTAACCACTAAATGGCCGGATTCACCCCATTACCCATGCTCTGTTTTTCAAGTAAAATTTCATTCCTACAAAATACCTCTGAATTAAGTGAGGTATGGTTTAGTTTTGGCCATTGGATTGAATCAATCATAGCCCTTAGATTTGGTTACCCTAAATATCCTAATGAGTTTCCTTTTATTTCTATTTGCCCCAAAACAACAGATTTTGAAAGAGGAGGAGGAGAATCATTTGCTCAATCTTGTTTTGCAGATTTTGAAAGAGGAGGAGGAGAATCCATGAGACAAAGAAGAGCCACCATGGATAATTTTTCTTAGTTTTACTTGTGAATGGTTTTCTATTGTAATATTTCCCATTTGCTTAATGTAGAGATCCTACGAAGGATCTGTTTTTTTTTAATTTTAATGTAAACATCCTTTGAGTTCAACAATTGGAGGAAAACCTTATTTCATTTAATCTATGAAATTTTACACATTTGGGTGCCCTTAAGAGGATTAAAAATGTTAAAAAATAAAATTTAATTAATTACTAGTTACTGGTAGTTTCATTTTGATGGTTAAAATCTTAGATTTCAATTAAATTTTAATATGGATTTTTCATAGTCGGGATTTTATTTTTCCATCAAAAGTGATGAAACCACCGCCCTACTGTAGGCCGAGGGTCTTGTGACCACCGCCCTTCCTAGGGGAGGTTCACCAACAATAGCTCTAAGATGGGCGGTGGTTCTAAAAGTGCTACCTTTACACAGGGTGGCAGTTCTATTTCCTTAAAATAGAACCTTCAATATACATTTTTCAAAAGTTTTTGTACTTAGGTTCGGTTCATTGCAATATTAATTTTAATTAATTTTTCTTCCATTAACTTTTTTCTAAATTGATACTATATCTAGTTTCATTACTCAAAACTACATAAATATCAATTCATTTCTCTATTCTTTCTTTTGCAATTAAATGTACAATTTGAGTATAAGATAAACTACATTCCATTCTCTTTCACATCGTCAATTTTTCCAACAAAACAAAAAGAAAATCAAGAACATTTCCTTTCAATAACATATTTCTTTTCCAATTATACATATTTATGTATATTGTAACTTTGAATAACATACAAATTTACGAGAGTTTCATTTCAAGCAAACTATACAACTTAAGCTTTCTCCTTTCACTGTAACATTACAAATTTGAATAAATGAAATATACAAAGCCTTATTTTGATAATACAAGATATAAAAACTTACACTCTAATTGGGTAAAATATGGAAAAATTACAACTTAGAGATTATTCCAATGATTCAAACACAAATCTTCATTTCAATCTCTTCTCCAAACTTTTAGCTTTCAAACTTGTACCCATAAAATTTTCAAAAACTTGGATCACAGTACAAAGAAAGGGGGATAGGTGATGTTCTCCACCCAACCTTTAATCCCATAAGAGGAGAATCCATCCTCCTTATTGGCCCTTAAACCCTAACCAAAGAACAATGGTGAGTCTTGAGGAATATTTGAAAACTTTTTACTAGAGGCTTCTACAAAACATACAATCCAAAAAATATACAAGACATTTAATTGGACATACTCAACAATATTTACAACTTTTCTATCATCACATAGGTTTGATGTCAAGAAAAAAAAGATTAAGGAATATGGTAACAACCTCCTTTTTCCTTCCAATTGAAGTATCAGTTCCACCCAAAAGCCTCCATGTGCATAATACAAAACATTCAAATACATTCTTAGATCTCTCCCCTTGAAAATATGCTAAAATATGTCCATGTTTTCCTTTTCACTCCACATTGGTGGAACTCCTAATCATGCTTCCTCTAAAATTCATGCCTCATAATTCCCTTTTTCCTCCCCAATGGTCCCATACTTCCATCTCTCATTGCCTTCTTAAGGCAAGCTACCCAACCCCAATATATCACCTTCACAACACCCATGCAAATATTCATACAAACACAATTTCCACATCTACAAACATAACTAAAGAAATAACAAAGGTGGAGATCCTACCTCTCCATTAAGCCTATAAAAATATTCACTCCAAAAATCTTTCAACACCTTCTAACCAAGCAAAATTCAAAATGCAACTCAAAAAAGACTCCAAGCATGCAACTCAAGACCAAATTTCCCAAAAGTGCAAGTGAAGAAACAAGACAAATAACCCAAAATCCTTAAATTAAAGAAATAAATAAAAATATGATGTGAGGATGATGATGTTTCTCCATGTAGGATAGCACTTCATTATTCCTCCGTTACAACACAAAATTCAAACACCAAGCCCAACAGAAAGTAAATGCACATGTAGGACTTATGAGATACCCACATGAAACTCCAACTTGCACACCATGCTTATCAAGAAAAAAAAAATTGTGGTAAGTAACAAGTGCAATTATTTACCCTTTTTACACTCCAAAATGCATAGTTAATCCTAAAATTAACTCCACATACCATACGTATGGTTGTTAGATGAATTTAATAGCCATGAGACAAGCTTAGCTTGTCCCACAAGCCTCCAAAAATGTGTCCCAAGTAAAAATCCGAATTTTAAACTTTCCAAAGAGTACAAAACACAAAAATAAACACAAATCTAATTTACATCCACAATATTTCAAGCACCATCTACCTTCATAATTATCCAATTGTCACATGCTTATTTTAGTTAACAAATTAAGTTTGATTAGCTAATTAAGACACATTAATAATTGCTAATAAAGTGACTATGATTTACCAATAATTAAATACACATAACATAAAATTAAATGAAGGGAAAAAAAATACACCCCATGACCACACATGTAGCTCACCCGCCATTGGAAACCTCCTAACTAGGCATGTAATTACACAACATAAATATTAGACACAAGTTGTGAAATTTGGCCTTGTTGCAAAACACCGAACATTATTCAATGGTTGGTCCCCTATCCCCTTTAGATGTATGATATAATTTACATGCAACAAAAACAAGTTAGATCTCTGGCCTTGTGGCCGTATCAACAACATTGAGAATAATATACATATAAAAATAAATAATCGTCATCCAAAATTAGCAATTCTATCATCTATCATCTTTTAATTTAATTCAGTTTTAACATCCATAACATCATAATTCTACACAAAATATGCAAAATATGTTATGCATCTGGAATATGAAATATTAGTATAAAATCATAATACTGTAAATCACATATAAATCTGTCCATCATCGTCATGTAGTGCATCATAATAAAAGTGTAAATCACAACATGTCAATAGTCCAAATATCTGTATAGTCTTCTAATCATCTACTTATCAATATAGAATAATCAAAAGGTCTAAGTATCAATCCAATATTACTATCACCATAATGAAAATAGTGTTTAAGAGGAGTGAGAACTACAATAGCTCTCTCAATCGAGCAACTCACCTTTTTTCTTAATGTCACATCATTACACAAATAATTAATGCATATATTGTAGGCTCATATTTTCCCATTCTCGAGAATTCTAAATGCCAATCCCAAAATAAATAATATCTTACTTTACTTCCCTACCCTTATGAAATCACACACCATTCTAAAATATATTTATATTCATATTAAAAAATTTGGTCTGATATCTATCTGAGCCATTAGGATCACTGAGATATTGGCCTCTCCATGTGAATCCAAAAAATCTTAAAATTATGAGAGATAATGTTGGATGATTAGACTTAGAGATCTAAAATAATGGAAATGTGTGAAGAAAATACATTATTGAAGTGAGCTTGCCAATGTAGGTCCACAATTAATGTATATTTAAAGAGGAAAATTAAATTTATTTTAAAGGTTTAAGAAGTACATCTATATTTTTTTTTAATTATTGGAAAATAGTTTTTTGAAAGGGACTATACCCTTAAGAACAAAAGAGGGCCTAGGAGCCAAAATAGGAATTAAAACCAGAATAAAAAGGATCAGAATCCAAGTGTGAAAATGAAGCCCAAAGTAGCCAAAAAACAACTACCCTATCAAGAAAAAAATAGTAAAAACTTTGCAAAAAAGTAGTAAAGAGACCGCAAAAAAACAACAAAAAATACATACAAGAGCAGCTAAAGCACCTATAATTACTTCTTCGCAACTTTTTTGATAGTGGATTTGATTTTCTGCCAGGATTTGAACATTCCCAAAGTTGTCATGTGGGCAGTGTCAGTCTTATCCAGCTGATCAATGGTCCTTTTGCTTTCCTTATCAGTGCCCCAAAGTGTTGCTGGAACTCCACTGAGATTGGAGACACTTTGGACATGCTACTCAATGAACTCTTCAATCATACTAAAAATGGTCATATTATAATCCTAATGAGTCTTGGCTTTCCCTAAATGGGATTCTAAGGAGTTCAGCTTCTTGTAGATATCTTCAATCTGGCTGTTATCAATAGCCACCTCCTCCTCCTTCTTCCTCTTACCTTTCTATTTTGCCAAGTTCTTAACCTCATCCTTCAATGGATTCATATCATCTTCTAAGGCTTCTAACCTTTTTTTAGAGCTCTCCATATGCACATCCTAGGGACTAGTATTGCTAATATTCAGGAGGTCATGTGTAATTTCAATTTCATGAGGACCCTTCCCCACAACAAGGGTATCGAGGTTAAGCCTTATAGAGGACCTGGTGACCGGTCTAGCTGAGGTGGAAGCAAAGGGGGTGGGAGTAGCAGTAGGGGGAATGGAAGATGAAGCCTAGATGGCTGGCAGGGGGTGACAGCAGTGGTGGTGGGGGTAGAATGTGGAGAGACGGGGCTAGCGGCAGCTGAACCCATCAGAGGGGGAACTGAGCTAGGGGAGGAAGGGAGGCCAGGATACCAAAGAAGACATAATTTATGCAGCAGCAAAATAAGCCCCTGGTGTAAAGGAGCCACCCGGGTAAGCTTTTGAAACTCCAAAATGGAGCACTCAAGAGAGTTAAGCAAATAATGGGGGAAACATACTGTGTAATTCCTGCGGAAGTCGTTGAGGAAGATAATGTGCTTAGTAGGTACGGTGACAAACCTCCCTTCAGAAGAAATGAATTGTATCATCATGCGAGTAATGTCATCATAAGGTGAAGGGATCAAGCTAACAAGCAGGCCCGCGGTAACATAGATCAGCTTCTCAGTTCCCTCCACAAATCTCCTCTCTTCAGCATCTCTGTCGACCCTTTTGTTAAAAAAATGGTAGCCCTCCATGCCAAGGCCAATCGCTTCAGCAATAAGCTCCTCGTTGACCAAGATCTTCTATCCCCCATATTCCATAGTTCACTCCTTCCAATCCTTTGCAAAACAAATAGAGATGCTTTGATCATGGCCCTAAACCTTCTCCATGAAGTTGGTGATGCCTCCCTTGCTGAGCATATTCCATAGCTCTACATTATCCTTCCAATTGGGTCTGCATTAGGCTCAATTTAGCAAGGGGGACCCCCCATCTTCACCGTGCTTAACTGCTTGCAACAAATTCCAAAATCCTTGAGAGCGCTGAAGCTAGTCTGCTTTTTACTGTTGTAATCTACACAATGCTGAAAATGAGAGCCATTGCTCTTCCCACGAACATCTGTGTGCCTGCTGATCTGAGCCTATGGAAGTTCGCATGTGGGAATTATAGCCTTTTTTCTAGCCCACTCACTATCATCAATTACATTATTATTGTCTTCGGGATCCGTGGAGCCTTATATCCATATTTTAGATAGCACAGTGCTGCCCGCATGCACGATTTTCATATCTATGTAACTCCACTTGAACTTCCCCATATACTTCACACTATCTTGATTATTCGACAAGATTTACATAATCATAGTTTTTAAGTCAACATGTGTGGGAGTTTTATTGATACTGATCCATGCCCAATAATCATAACTCAAATCAAGAAATTGTGTGCGTATAGAGATCCACTTGAATGTTGTTTTGAAGCTGCATAGGGATGATATTGTTATCCCAAACAATGTGATTAACATTAATGCCATAATTAGCTAGTGCATCTACCAATTTATTACCCTCCCGGTAAGTATGCATGATCCAAATGTTATTGAATGTTTGAAAAATACTTATGGACTCTGAGATAAAATCATTGATGCTCCAACTTGGAGATGAGCACTGTTTAAGGAGATTAATGATATTCAGGGAGTCCCCTTCAATAATGAGGTTCTGGATATTTTGAGTCTGGGAAATTCTCAGGCCCCATAAAGCAGATAATGCTTCAGCAAAATGATTGGTTTGAATTCTCATTTTCCAAGCATACGTAGCAATCAGACTACCTTTATGATCCCGTATCACTCCTCCCCCTGCCGCAGTCTCAGGGTTCCCCTTAGAGGCCCCATCAAAGTTTAACTCAAACCAATTAAAATCAGGAGGATGCCATTTAATCAAAGATCTATCAATACTATTCTCGGGATTGCTATGGCTATTGACGGTTCCAATCTACCAGTTGGATAATATATATTCTTCATTTTCTAGCTATCTCTTGTTCTTGGGGGGTTTAAATCTAGCAATGTTCTCTTTGATACCATTAGAAATTTTACCAATACTAAGTTTATAGTTTTGATTCTTATTTCTAGAGATAATATCATTTCTATCCGTCCATATCCTCTAGATTAAATGAGGGATAACCAACTTCCAAATCCTTTTGACAACACAATGCCTGAAGGGTGGGTTCCATTGAGTCCATAGCTGATTTAGATCCTTCAGCATCACCTAGAGAGATTCAAATTTAGAGAGGGAAAAACTCCAAATTCTGGTAGCATACTCACAATGAATGAGTAGATAACTGATATCTTCAGAAGATTTCTTACAAAGATGACACCTATTAGGCATTATAAATCCTCTTCTCATCAGGTTGTCAGTGGTAAGGATCCTGCCTCTGATAGCCAGCCAAAGGAAAAAAAATATTTTAGGAGTTAATTCAGTCATCCAAATCTTATTCCAATTGAACTCTGTTTGACTACTGTGGAAGAAATTATTATATCTAGTTTTGACAGAGTAATTCCCATCATTGGAATTATTCCATACCAGCTCATCCTTGGAATCTAGTTGACTTAAGGGAATAAGATCTAATTGATCTTGAAGGGAGGAAGTAATTTGCATTAGATCATTTCTCTCCACAGAATTTTTTTTCCAATTCTTTTTGGTGCCACTCCCCTCAATTTACTCCTTGATTTTAATGTCATACTTGCTTACAAGACTATCCTTAAAAATCCCAAATCTATCCATGAGATTTCCATTAAACCAATTATCATCCCAAAAGTTTATGTCCCAACCATCTCCCACTTTCCATTTATTGCCCTGCTTAATGAAATTTCTGCTCTTAACCAGATTGTTCCAAAAGATGGAACCATAGGGGAGGTGCTCATCTTACAGGAAAGAGTACACAAACTGATGATTTAGGTATTTTTCTTTGATTAAATCAATCCAGGGTTGTTTCTCAGACAACATTCTCCAGCCCATTTTAGCAATGAGGGCCTCATTCATTTTCTCAATATCTTTTATACCCATCCCTCCCATAAAATTTGGGATGTAGACCTTATCCCAAGCAACTAAGTGAAATTTGAACTTCTCTTTCATGCCTTGCCATAAAACATTTTTCTGAATCCTTTCAATCTTATCTTTGAAGGAAGAGGGGATCTTGTAGAGTGACATGACATAAATGGGCAGATTTTGAAGAGTACTTTTGATGAGCAAGTGCTTACTAGCACTAGATAAAATGGATCCTTTCCAACCAGCCATTTTTTTTTGGAATCTCTCTAATAAATCATCCCACACCTTGCTAGAGAATTTTATAGTGCCGAGAGGAAGGCCCAAGTAAGTGGCTGGAAGCGCACTTATTTTACAACCCAAAATTTTAGCAATTTTAAGCTGCCTATCCTTAGGAGTGTTGAAAAAGAAGATGGACCTTTTATCATAATTAATCTCTTGCCCAGAAGCAGATTCGTAGAGCTGCAGTAAAGCCTTGGTATCCTTGGCTTCAATGACTGACACTAGAAGAAGGAGGATAGTATCATCCACAAATTGCTGATGGGAGACAGCTTGATTGATGGAAGTGGGCTTAGAGCCATTTAAAAGACCGTCATTAACTACTTTGTCAATTGTTCTACTAAGGCTATCAACCAAAAGAATGAAGAGCAAGGGGGAGATAGGGTCCCCTTGCCTAAGCCCTCTACTGCTAGTGAAAAAACCCACAGGATCACCATTAACCACCACTGAGAATCTGGCCATAGAGATACAAGCCTTAATAATTTTTCTAAATTTGTCCAGAAAACCAAATTTAGTTAAGACTTTGTCAAGGAATACCCAAGAGGCCTTGTCAAAAGCTTTATTCATATCAAGCTTGAGGGCCATATTTTCCTTTTTATTATTTTCCATAGAATGTATGGTCTCATGAACCATAATCACTCCATCTTGTATAATCCTGACTTTGATAAATCCACTTTGTTTCCTTGAGATTAGATCATTCATAATGAGTTGAAGCCTAGTAGTAATAATTTTGGTAAAAATTCTATAGATGACATTCACAAGGCTGATAGGTCTGAAGTCTTTGAAGTCTTTAGCGTCCATTTTTTTTGGGGCCAGCACAATGTGAGTGTTGTTTATCTCTTTCAAAATATTTCCCGTTATATAAAATTCATTCACCACTCTGAGGAGATCCTCCGAACAGATTTCCCAAAATTTCTGGAAAAAAATTATGGAGAACCCATCCAGACCAGGAGCCTTGTCACCCTCTAAAGAAAATACAGCCTTTTGTAGCTCTTCAAGCGTGACCACTTTGGTGATATTTCTAAATTTCTGTTCCTCAATTTTATCTTGGGGAATTGCCTCCAACATAAAAGAAATAGCTTCAGAATTGATGATATTCCTCTCCTCAAGAAGCTGTTTATAAAAAACAAGTGCTTCTTTCTTGATGCTCTTGGGATATTTTCTGATATTTCCATTACTTTTAGATACCTCTAAGATCTTATTACAGGCTCTGTGTTTCAAAGTGGTCATATGAAAGAACTTCGTATTCCTGTCTCCCTCTTTAAGCCAAATAGCTCTAGATTTAAGTCTCCATAAAGATTCCTCTCTGCTGCAAATTGTATGTAACTCTGAAAGGATATTCTTTTCATTAGCTTCATCTTCAGCTGATCTCCCCATAGTATCCATTTTTATTTCCAGATCCTGAAGTTTTTGTTTTAACTTCTTTTTATTATCAAACACATTGCCAAAAACGCTTTTATTCCAGATTTTGACTTGCTTTTTGACATTCTTGAGCTTTTGCACCAATCTAAATTGAGTAGTGCCTTTACTATTCCATCCCCACCATTATTTTATCTTGTCATGGATATTTTCATGCTCCATCCAAATATTTTCAGATTTGAATGAGCTTCTGGTGGGTTTAGTCCAATTGAGAAAATTTAAAGCAATTGGATTGTGATCTGATCCAACTCTGGGCAAGGAAGAGAGATGGAAGTCTTGACTGAGAATCCAGCTCACTGAAATCAATGCTCTATCCAATCTCACCTAGATAAACTCCTTTCCCAACCTTCTATTATTCCAAGTGTATTTATTTCCATGAAGATCCACATCTAAGAGATTATGTTCAACAATAAAATCAGCAAAATCCTCCATACCTATAGAAAAGCTGGAGATTCCTCCATAGTTTTCACCTGGGTTTAGTGGAGAGTTGAAATCCCCCATAGTAAGCCAGTTAGCTGAACAATGTTGGTTTCTTAAATGTTTTAAGGTCAGCCCAAATTTTTCTTCTTCCACTAACCGTATTAGGGGCATATATGTTAGAAAGGATCCATTCACCATTATTCTCAATAGCAGTAAATTTGATTGCAAGATGATTAGTACTAGCATTGAGAACCGTACCAGTACAGTGCCTTTTATCCCAAAGAGTATCTAGTCCTCCAGAAGCTCCCTAGGAGTCAACAACCTCCATTTTAGAGTTATCCCTAAAGCTCTTTTTATTAGTTTGAAGGGCCTTATCTTTCATCTTAGTTTCCTGTAGAATCAAAATACTAGGATTACTAGAATCCTGTAACTCCTTGATGATTCTCTGTTTGGAGTTTCCATTTAGGCCTCAGATGTTCCAAGAAATAATCTTCATTTGGAATGATTGGTAGTTGGAATTACCTGATGGTTCAACTGACACTGAATGCCATCTACAATGTCTCTCTCAGTTCTCTTAGATCTAAGAGCCTTTTTAGAGGGCCTTCCTCTTTTTGTGCTCCCTCCAAAGTCAACTAGTTGTCTTGCAGAAGATCTAGTTGTTTCAGATGTTGAGGTATCCCAGTTGTCTTTTTTCTTTTTCTTATCACTATAGAGTGATTCTGGGATCATTTCAAATCCTTTCATTCTTTTTTTCTTTTTTGAAATGACCTTTGTGAATCCAGAATCTGGATCCTCATCATCTTTGATAGGCGTAACTTCTCCCTCTTCACATTCTTTCTGAATCCTGTCAGGTGTGTGTGTATCAGCTGTTCTGGTGCTGTAGTAAGTAGGTGAAACTGTTGATCTGTTGCTGGAGCAAGGAGGTATATCTATAGATGATTTACCATCTCCCCTAGGAGTTCTTTTCTGTAAAGAATCTTTAAAAACCATACCATCCTTGTTCGATGTTTCCTTAATGATGCACAGATGATTATCTATCTCAACTTCCTTACTGCTCTGAAATTGATCATTAGGGACTATATTAATCTTCACGGATCCTTCTTGCTCGTTCACCACCATGGATACCTTTACAGGATTTTCCAAGTCCTCTTTGTTAGATGCATCGGGAAAAGCTGCTGCTGGGATTTTGGGATGCTAAACCAGATGTTTCCTTATTTGAGTTCTAAAACCCCTTTTTTTCACCTTTCTATTGAAATCCAACTCCTTCTGACTAGGGGCTTTGTCTTCATTCTGGTTATTCATGTTAGGAATCCTACATTCCTTGCTCAGAACTGAGCCCTCCACAGGTTTTTTAGCTTCCATTATATAAATATTCTTCTTAGGACAGGTTTTGTTAGAGTGTCCTATGTGATGGCAATGTTTACATCTCAAATGAAAAGTTTCAAACTCAATTTTTTGAGTCCATATCCCAAATCTAGATTTCAAGATGATGCGCTCTAGTAGCTCCTGTTCCATTTCAGAAAAGATGCAAAAACAAGCAAAAGCAAGTCTGGATCTGTTTCTCGTAGGCCCATCCAGACCGATAGGAGCACCTAAGGATTTAGCAATATTTAGCAGAATTTCATCATCCCAAAAATGTAATGGTAGTCCAGGTAGCCTACACCAGATTGGTATGGTGTTTATATTTTCAGTATTAGGGTCAAATCCAGGATACCATTTTTTCAGAAAGAGGCCCATATTACCCAGCCACCAAGGTCCTCCCAGAAGCACCGATTCCAAATCCTCTTGCTGATTAAATTTTTCCAGAAAAAAACCTTTTGGCATGATGGTAATACTCAAGGCTCCCTTAGGTTTCCACTTTCTCAAAGCCCATTTTCTAATGAAATCAATATTAGGTCTAGAGCCGAGAAACTTACCAACAAGGGAGAGATTCACTTTGCTTAAAGCTCTATCAACACATCCATCGAGGACCCTCAGGCGGGTGGCACCCTCATTGTCCTTTTCCCACATGAATTGGCCAGTATATTACGGACCCACTTTGAAGTTAGGGCTTTGAAGCATCTTATTCTAGGCCAGAGGTGTGGATCCCAGCATTTCTCCTTTTTCATTTTACATATTTACAACCATCTGATTTTGGCCAAAGGTCTACCTCTCCTCAGCATTCTTAGGTTTAGCGCGTAGACATTCTACAGCCAGAACTATAGATACTGCACTGACAGTACCTCCATTGCTTTCTCCTTCACTCGTACTCGTGCTTGTAACCGTATGATTCTGGCCAGAGTTCAGCCTCTCCTCAGTAATTTTAAGCTTAGTGCGCAGACATTCTGTAGCCAGAACTACAGAAACCGCGCTGACAGTATCTCCATTGCCTTCTTCATCACTCGTGATCTCCATATTCAAGTGTATTGTTTTGTGGGATGTTGTAGAGGTTCTACATTCTCTTTTTTTGTTGAACTAAATGAGGTCTCACATATTTGAAATACTAAGGCAGTATGCACTCCCTTCTCTTATCTCTATTATGATGTATCCTTCTCCTTCATTTATCTCTATCTATTGTTTTTCTCCTCTCCTTTCTACTTTTGGCCACTCTCATTTTTTTGGTTTCCATTTGAGGGGTCACGGTTGTCCAAGTTGGGTAACCCCTTATTTTATTTTTAAAAAATGTTTCTAGTGTATTGTTTTATTCAATATTTTATCATAACTATGTATAATTATAAAATATATAATACTATAACAATATATAATCATGAAACATTTAATTTAATTTAAGATTTTTATTCATTAACAAGGGTTTTAAGGGTCCATTTGCTAATATACTAATTAATTATTTTTTTACATGTCTACATGATTTTATCAAGTGTGGAAACTATGATCAAACTTTAGAAAAACTGCTAAAAAAGGTAACTTATGTCATCCTTAAGTAACCAACTAGTTCCATCTTACTATGTCATATTTCTAAAATATACATGTAACATATATCTAGGGTAAAGTATACCATGTTTTTTATAAAAACTATAGCAATCAACTATACAACCTTACTAGCTTCCTATGCCAAGTTAGAGACTACTTGACATCATACCTACTAATCACTTTTTTACAAACATCACATACCAAAAACTAGGGTGACACCAGAAGAGGAAGTACACTCACAAAACTTCATATGATCACCTAGGTTGTCAATGAAACTTGTCACCCCTACCAACCATAATAAGACCTTAATCAATTTATTTTCCATATCAGATACATTTTCCTACATCATGTACTATGAGAGAAGGAGGGGATAACACATAGAAGGGAATTCAATATTTTTGAGGGGTGAATCTTACCAAGGTCGTACCAACCATAAAATTTTAAGCTTCCCCTCAATGTCCACCAATACTAAGAAACATGATTCCATCTCCATGAACATAGCCATTAACATTGAACCCTGAACCTCCCCTCCTTAAATAGGTAGTCTCTAAAGGCTTGAGAGGAAAAAAACATTCAAATATCTTATCTAGGATTCTTATGTGTTAAACTTGCATAAAATTCATCATTATATCCATGATTTCTTTCTTGGATGGAATCATTGTAAGTAAGTTGGAGATAAACATAGAAACAACCTCATAGTTCGCATGACTATGAATCTTTAATTTGAGAAAATAAATACCTAATAAATCTTTGACAACCTTCAACACTTCACTTTATTAGATGAAAAAAATTATATTCATATGTTCATTATACATAGGGGAATAAAAATGCATTTCCCTTTTCTTTCTGATGAAAAAAACCTTAGTAGCAACCATGACCATTTTCAAAAGAAAATAGAAACAAAGCATGGAATAATGGAGGCTATGAGAAGAAAGCATCTATCTTCATGAACATGTGGTGCCAATGCTTCTCATTAATTTTTCACCTTGAAAACTAATTATTACAATAATGTGTAATATTTAAGAACTAACAAGTGATTTTAGCACCAATAAATCTCATCATAAGTCAATAATTTGGAGAAATCATAGCCGGATTGAGGTGTGATAAGGGGGTGGTTTTGAAGGACACATCTATTATAATATTAAAGAGCCAAAGGCATAAACTAACTTCATTATCTAGTCTTGATGATGGAGTGGGTTTTCTTAGAGATTTTTCATATCTTTTTGGCCTTTATGTAATAGTGACAGGCCTCCTAAGAAGTTAATTATTTCAAGGGCCAAATTTTACAACTTCTAACATATGGACCTTTTGTTATTCATTTTCTTTATCATGATTAATAGATGCTCAATCCCACAATTTAGATGAATTGGGATTCAAAATTTTTATTCAAACATGAATCAAGAACTTTGCACCATCCTTGGATCACACAACCAATCTTAAATACCCCTACATTTTCATCAAAGTTCAACATAAATGAAAATCAAGTTCATATGATGCAACTCATTATAATTCAAGACTATTGATAAGGGAGAAAAAAGATAGGAAAAGATTCTATAGGATTTTTATCGTAGGTGGAGATGAATAATGAGAGCTTGAAGCATTCTTCAATACTGATATTTTATTTCTATTCACAACTTATTTCCCATTACATATTCCATGTTAGGATTGATGAGATGCATTTCCATACTGAAGTAAAAAAATGATGAGTGTATGATTAACCACAATTGAAAATTTTGGAGGAGGGATGTTAGACCCATAAAAATTATTCTAAGGTTGAACATAATCACTTCATACCTTTTGATGCAGGAACATCATCTTACATAAAGGAAAATTTTAGTTTTCAAGTAAATTTTGGTTTTAACTAGGTGTTATGGGTCCTTTTAGGTGTCGTAGTATGTATGTTGTCTATTTGGACCTCTTTAACAATGTAATAATGAAGTTTTGGAGTTTCCCTCCAAAAACCCCTTTTAAAATATTTGAATTCTTCTTATTATACTTAGAGGATTAAGTACTAATATAGGTTGGTGTCATATTTCTAAAAGGTGTAAAAGGCACTCATGTATCCTAGTTACATATTATCCATTCATGAGGGTGAGGTTAATCACTTCTAACCTAGTTGTGACTATATCTAGGAGACCTAACTACTCTAGTAACTAACTCATTTTTATAACAAAATGAAAGGATTCAAATGGTGAAGAAGGATGATAGGCGAACAAGGTAGAGTAAGGTAGGAATATGTGGTGCTAGTGTTAGAAAAGCTCAGAAATCCTATGATATATGAGGGAAATCATGACGATAAAATGAGTTTCAAATTGGTTTAGAGAACTCATTTAGTTTCTTTATTTTAGGTGCTCTATTTTATGACCACATATTTTATCATGTCACAAGGGGACTAAATAGTTATCCAAAGTATTAAATTTCTCTAATGTATTTTTTTATTAAAGGAAAAAGGTTTAAATAACACAGGTGACACATTATTTATAGTGGAAAACCCAATAGGGTAAAAACTACTTTGAAAATAACCTTTTACTTTAGAGAAATTATTTTGCATCCAGTAAGATCACCTCCTCCTTTAAAATCCTATTTACCAAGTGAAATATTTCTATTTCTATTATTAAATATGCTAACCTAGGTATATACTTTAGGTTAAATATTTAATATCATGAAATGATTATATTTCTAATACTAAATATTATAAACCTAGGTGTATGTGTCAACTGTTTAGATTGAAAAGGTGGGTCAGGAGACATACCTGATCACCTTTTATAAAAAAGGATTTTATGTCCTCATTTGATATATTCGGGAAATACATCAAAGGTGTGCGAATCAAGTGATTTGGTTTTACCCTTGGTAAATAGGGTTTTAAAGGAGGAGGTGATCTTACTGGATCTAAAATAATTTATCTAAAGTAAAAGGTTATTTTCAAAATGGTTTTTACCCTATGGGGTTTTTCCACTATAAATAATGTGTCATCTATGTTATTTATTTCCTATAAGTATTTCTTTATTTACTTATGTTATGATGTAATATTTGTTTAAATATTTATCATAACATTATATAATATGTAAGTTAATTAAATTTTTATTTATTATAATCGTCAAATCCTAATAGTGTCTACTGTTGGAAGGAACACTTATGAAAAGCTTTAAGATGAGACTGAATGCTTTTTTATGAAAACTAGCTATATATTTTTGGTAAGACCCTTCAAACCCTCTAATGTCATATGTAATATTTATGAAATGGTTTTTTCATAATGAATGTGTGGGTGTTATAGTTTAATTGAATATGTTCCAAAATTTCTACAAGGATCATGGATATTAAGAAGGTTTAAGGTTGAAACTCAGAAAATGCAATCTAGAGAAGCCTTGGTCTTGGTTCTTAAATAAATTTGTACGATGAGATAATAAATAAGATGTGTACATGATCTTGGAATTATTAAAGATGTATGATAAGTGAATATTGAGCTTTGACAAGGCTTAAGAGTCAAAGTTAACAAAAACAAAGAAAATAATGAGAACTCAGTCTATGTAAACCCTAGCTTAGGGTTTTAAGATAGAAAAATTAAATAACTTTCAAAATCACCACCAAATCTTGCTAATAAGGTATGAATAGTGAGTTTTAGGTATGAAAAGAGTGTCCAAAAAGTCTCAAAGTGAATAAAGGAGTTCAGAAATATCTAAAGGCAAAAACGTAGTCCTAAAATTGACCTTTATCCCCTGTTTAAGGGTTTTCATACAAATTTGATTTAAATAATAAAAATATTCCTTGTCTATTTATTAATTATTTTACTATGGATCAAGTAAATATTGATGAAAATTTATGAAGGTTGGAAAGGGTTAATAAATGAAAATAAGGTAAGATAGTTCGATGACACAATCCATGACCCATGTCAATACAGTCATATCAAGGATAAGAAGAACAAAACCCTTGTGAAAGGTGAAACCATAACAAATAACTTTAAATACTTGTGGGATAGATCCAAGAGGAGATAAGATACTATTTAAAATAAGTTTATAGGAGGAAATAAAGGTGTCAAGTGAAAGTATACAATGAGATTATCTCAAGAACCCTATTTGATAGTCATGTCACAAATGGAATGAAAACTAAAAAGAAGTCAATTTTTTTTTGGAAGTTTATATTCAAGGAGGTCATATTCTAAAGAAGGTGAGATCAAGGTGGTAAAATGATACAAATAGGGATTTATCTCTAATAACAAGGTAACTTGGTCATATTACTGTATTTAAGAAGTAGAGCTAAGTTGCAATAAAGAGTAAAATTGTGTGTGAAGTGAAAGTAAAAGATCTGAAGCTAGGTGGACTGAAATGAAGAAATTATAAGGAGTTTAGAGAATCTTGAAAGGTGATAAAATGGTTTGTAAATAACTACTAATATTTTAGATCATAAAATCCATTAAAAAAAAATCAATATTGAACTTAGAAATAAACCTAAGTGAGCATGGTGGCAGGTCAGTTGAAGAGGTTAGCTTCAAAGTCAGCGTCTAAAATTTGTGAAGAATGAGAAGAGAATAAAGGGTACAAGAATATACTTTTACATTCTCAAGAAACTATTTGGGTTATCTTGAACAAGAGGATTTGTATTCAAAGAGGGCTAGTTGTTAAAGAAACCTAATTGAGAAGAAGATTTGGACTTTGAAGGGGTTATAATAAAATTTAGAGTATGAAATTTGGATATAAGATGTAAGGTCAGAATGAGTGTCCAAAAATGTATTTAGTTTGGTTTGAAACCTAGTGAGTCTTTCAGAGTTATAATATTTTTAGTTTAGGAGGACTAGAAGATCTAGTTCAAGGTCTATAAGGTGAAAGAGTGGAATTAACATTTTGATTCTTTTTTGAATGGTTTTAAGAAGGTTAAAGTTGATCAAAGCCTCTGTGACAGATTTTATAATAAAATTTTACTTTGGAAGAAATTTGAAGGTCTTAAGTTCTTGACATATTGGCTTGCTTAATGTTGTTATTATATCTAACAAAGTTAGTATCTTGTGAATGTGTCATCATATATTTTTTCATTATGTGGTATTAGAGTAGGTTTGTTCTTAGAAGAAAAATAAAAATTTAAATTTGGAAGTGAAGAAGTAAGTTAAGAAGTGAGAAAAGAAAACTTAGCCTTTAAAGGATTAAAAGATAAATTAGAAGAAGTGAAGGATAGATCCAAGGTGAAAGAAAATTGAAGGTTGAGAGAGAAGAAAATTTGTGCCAAACGACTAGATGAGTCCTAGGGCAAGGTAGTTGGAACAAGAAAGGTGAAAAATAATTTGTTGTGAAAAATAAAAGAGGGAGTTAAGAATAGTGATAAAGATGAAAGGTTTCTTTCCAGATGGGTACTATAGCAAGTCGAAAAATACTGAAAGGAAGAAGAGGATGAAAAATTATGAGATGTTAGTAGAGTTTAGAGATATAGAGGAATATTTGAAGTCGATGATAGAAAGAAAGAAGAGGGAAAATCAAGTCCTTAGATGGAGTATGAATATAAGAGTGCAATAGCCCATTGAGTGGATTGTAGAGAGAAGAAAGAAGCAATTAGTTACTTTGAAAAGAGAAGAGAAGAAACAAAAAATGTGTATGAATATCAGTTATTTCTATCCAAAATTTGGTGTGATGCTAGGAAAAAAACAAGAGAAAAATAGTGAAGAAAAAGAACAATAGATTAAGAAATGAAGATAAGTCCTTGCATGGAGCTTCTTATGAGCTTATATGGCCTCCATATTTTCATTCTAATATTTCCTTTTCATGTGTGAATGCAGGTGAAACAAATGAATAAGTAAAAAAATAAAAAATTGTATTGAATGAATAGAACAAATAGAAAAAATATTTTAAAAAGAGAAGAGATTAAGAAGATAGAGAATTTATTGCAGAAGAAGAGTTGATTTGACGATAAATCATGAAGGAATCAGAAGACTCGGACCTATTTTAAGATGAAGAATACTATAGAAAAGAAGAAAAAGATATTATTAAGATATTATATGGTGAATAAGAATTAAAATAACAATAAGATCAAGTTGAATCAGATTGAAAGAGACCACGGGAAGATGAAGATGTACATGGACCTGATTTTATATTGTATATGAGAATTGAAGAGGAAAAGAGAAGCAAAACTGAAGATAAAGACAAAGAAGATGCACGAAAAGAAAGAAAACAAGAAGATGAGAAGAAAAACTAAAATAAAAAAGAGTCAACATAGATGGAGCTCAACATAAGAGAAAGCAAATAAATTGGAAAACAATAAATAAAACAAAAGGGAGCTCAAATCTTCCCACTTAGGGAGTATGATGCAAGAGCATCATCTTGTATAAACGGAAATTTTGGTTTTCAAGAAATATTTTGTTTGAACTATGTGTTATGGGTCCTTTTAGATGTCTTAGTATGTCTTATGTCCATTTGGACCTCTTTAGCAATGTAATAATGTAGTTTTAGAGTTTCCCTCCAAAAATCCCTTTCAAATATTTGAATTCTTCTTATTGTACTTAGAGTCTTAAGAACTAGGATATGTGGGTGTCATGTTTCTAAAAGGTGTAAAAGGAACTCATGTATCTTATTTAAATGTTATCCATCCATGAGGGTGAAGTTACTCACTTTTAACCTAGTTATGACTATGGTTAGAAGACCTAACTCATTTTGATCACAAAAGGGAAGGATTCAAATGGTGAAGAAGGATGATAGGAGAACAAGGTATAATATGATAGGAATAGGTGGTGACAGAGCTATAAAATATTAGAAATATCATGACAATAAAATGATTTTATGTTAGGAACTCTAGGAAATGAGAAGGGGGTGAACAATAATCTATCAAACTTCTGAAAAAATCTACAATTCTTCAATTATCCACAATTAAACTATCTTAACTATGATGAAGTATAACCATTCAACCATGAGAGAGAAAGAGATAAGTAAACACACATAAATGCATGAGGAGACAATTTATAATGTGAGAAACCCATATTGGGACAAAAACCCACCAAAACTAGAGAACTAGCTTGGACAATTATCCTATACAGTTATAATGATTTCACCATATGGTGAGAACCCACTCATCTTGAATCACCCACTCCAATTTTGAATCACCTACTTAAGTAAAAAATCAAGAACCCACTTAAATACTAGGCCAAGCACCCACTTGAAATATTTTGCAAGCACCCACTCTCTAAGAAGCACCCACTCCCAAATTCTTAAGCAATAAATCAAACTTTAAATTCATATTTTTATCACCTTCACCACCTGGTTGCTTACATCACCATATTGTGATCATTGTTTCAACTATCTATTTTATTTTCACTCCTATCTCAAAACATCAATATGCTCTTTAGCTTATGTAAATGATATGAGGTCTTTAAGAATGGTTTGCAAACTGAATCATGCTCTTTTTCTTCTCAAGGATTCTCTTCTCATATTTCTATACCACTCCAAGCTAACTTCATTTCACCATATTTACCCAACATGAACCCTCTCTTCAACAAGGCTATCCTAGGCTTCGATATGTATCAAAAAGTAATATTCAAACCTACCAAAGCACCTATATGCATGAGAAAAATTCTCATGTGTCCTTTGCATTTCACATCCCTTTGACTCTTCAATTATTTCATTATATAACTCGAGAAAAAAGGATATGAAAATATTTTAAATTTAGCTTCTTTATCATGTCATAAACCCATCTGTCATTGATTTGTCCTATTTAGAATCTGCAGGTATAATCATGATGCCTTGTGTAGGTGTTCGTTTTGAGATCACACCATATTTTGAAACATGTACTAAAATATTTTATTTTTCATACTTACCAAGGTCTGTAACACATGAAAATCTAAATACTTGTGAAAACAAATCAATATTGAACTAAGAAAGGTATTGAATATGTGTGCAAAGTTTTTATGCTAAATCCAAGTATACATGCCCATTTTTTGTAGAAAATTCCTTCTAAAAGTTTCCAATGAACTGTGTAAAATCCCTACAAAATTCCCTATTTTTCATTCAATCTAGGTTCTTATGCAAACTACAATTTATTCCCCGATGCCCGAAAACACATGGTGTGTTTTGATTTGATTCATAGTATCGATCCTAGATTAAATATTTATAAAAGTGATATAAGTATGTAATATACAAAATAATCCCTAAAGCCTGATGGAATATTCTAGGGAATATTCTTGAGAGTATAATGCAAAATGTAGACATAACCCCACTCCCTAAAAAGAAACACGTGTAAAGATATCATTGGAGTGGTGAAACAAACCTTTTATTCACTTTTACATTTTACACCGAGTAAAGTGAAAAGTGTAATTACAAGTCTGAATCCTAGAAGGGGGCATGTGTCAACCCTGTAATCAAAGTCAACAGCAGGTGATCAGGTCAAATTTATAGTTTTTCACCCCTATGAAAAATAAACAAAAATGCAAGAAAAATCCCCAACCCCGTCATTATTTAAATAGAATCATGTGGACAAATCACATTAAAAAGGGATAATAATGTTGAACGATCAGGATTTGAAGCAGTTATGCATGCCACCATTAATGCACATTATGTGGATCAAGACGAGACTTTTAAAAGCTTCTTCAATCATTTAAAATCATTACTTACGCACATAGAAAATTTAGAATCCCTAGCTTCAAAAATTTATAGTGTAAATAGAACAGAGTAGTTATGAAAGGTATCTTCGATACAATGAGTTCAAGAAACATGGGCACAGAGAATAATTTCTGAGAAACTACAAAAATTGGGTAAGTGCTCATATACCATTCATGTTTTTCCTATTTTACCAAGTCTACAATTTGTAAAGGGTTGAGAAAGAAAGCTAAAACACATAAGATTAATCCTATGGAGTCAAAATTTAATGTAAATTTTAGTATTACCAATAATCTAGACTCAGTTATAGATACAAACCTGTTAAACGATGACTTCAATAATTTTCTACAAAGACCCCAAGATCCATATAAAAGTAAAGGTATGATGACATTGATGCTAGCGAAATTTCCCTAGCTGTGGAATTCCCACCTTCCATGCATTCTCCCAAAATCATATGGCTTTGTGCTAAGAATTATTATCTAGAACATAAAGAAGTTCTGGATGGAAGTGCAGAAAGGGTGTTAACCGTAAAACCATAAGCTTTTCAATTGATGTTAGGATTGCTAGAGGTAAAGAAACCAATAGGTATTACTATAGAGTTAGCAAATAAATTATTTGAGGCCAAACATGATGATTATATTACATTAATAAATACTGAATGGTTGATAACTAATAGAGGATCCACAAAAATAATCCCTAAGAATTTGAACAAGGCATTGTTTGTTGAGGAGGTCGAATATTTAATTGTGATGATGAGTAGAATTACAAGACTGGAAAGAACATTTATGTTTCAGGAATGGATTATCCCTTTTATAAAGGTAATCTTAGAAAAAAGAGGAATTTTTTTGGGAAACTTCTATATCTACATCAATCCATGCCCAAACTATAGAGATAACCACAAATGTTAGGATGGGCATAACCTACAATATTCATTTTTACATGGTGTATTATTTGATTTACAATATTTCATGCTATAATACATTCCCTTGTCTCCCATGAATTGTAATATTTAAGGATCACAAAGTGTAGGATGTGTACCCCTAACTAAATATATATAAGTGGAAAGGAAATGTTAGACAAGTGAATGATGCATTTATTGAGCCTGTTGTATGCCTTTTCAAACTAGAGTGGGAAAAAAATAGGATATCCAATGAGGCCAGAAATGTAATCTTGGAATATGGTTTCTTCTTCATTCAATACAATTTTTTTACTTACATTAGTGCTATTGGATTTATTGGACATCCATACAGATTACCTAGGTAAGTGGATGACAAATGAGCCTTGTGTGAACACTCAAGGAAGTTGGAATAGTACACAAACAGATTACAGGGAAATACAATACTATCATTAAGTTTCCTATCATAATTTGGAGGTATTCTTTCCCCACTATTACAAAGGCTAGGGGGATGGAAGAGGAGATTGAAAGGTTTGAGCTAGATAAATTTGAACCTAGACCCAATAATGATATCAAGTGGGTTATCAGTTGAGCTGAGCATGAACCTCAATTTGAGGATTATTGGATGAACTATAGGGATGATGAAGAAGTCAGGATCATAGATTTATCTAGGATGACCCTTAGAGAGGTCATTAATTGGAGGGTTGCTCTGGTGCCTCAAGGAATTTTAGTTGATCAGAAAATAATGAGTCAATACAATATTGAGCATAAAATTGAGTCACAACCAATTACACCTATAGTTTGGGGTTAGGAAGAGTCAGAAAATTCACATGAGAGAATAGCTAATGTAATGAGAAGGACCCTGACATGGTTAAAAGGGAAAGGTATGGACCTATCTATCCAAAATACAAAAGTGTTCAATGAATTTAGATATTTAGAAATCTTGGTGGGATATATCCATATTTTGAAGGATGGAGCTGATAAGATTGATCCATTAGGATGAAAATATCCTCTATTACCTACCAAGAGACACATTTCATGTATTATTAATGAATAAACCATTGCTACCAGTGAGACTAGAACTTCTATGTTTGTTTTAAAACAAAAGACAAAAGATATGCTTTTGAAATCTATGCAGAATGTCCCTATCATGTAAGAAGTGCCCATATAAGCTAAAGGGGTAGTTGTAACAAAACCAAGAACTCCCTTAGTAACATTTCCAAGATCATATAGTACAGGAAAAATGATGAGAGGATTCTTGGAAAGTGTTGACCCAATACTAAAATTACAAAGTACCCAAGAGAGAGAAGCACTTGACATCAAATATTTTGAAAGAATTGCCAAGAAAGAAAAGGTGATACCACCATCGATCAGAGATACCGATAGTCCAATAATGGAATGTGGTCATGTGTCCAAGAAACATAAAATTATAGATCTTGAATTCATTGATCTAGTCCCACCCACCAAGGCTCAAAGGAAACTAGTTTCCACATTAGTAGAGCAAGCAATGCCACCACATGTTCAGGAAAAAATTCATGTTACTCCACCTGTACCACAAGAATTTGTAACTTTATTCTAATTTTCAACAAGAATAATGACAAAGTTGGCCCATGAAAAAATAATTCATACTATCCCCATGTCTAATCAGCCTAGTATCATTATGACAGAACAAGGGTAACGGGAGTCAAATGTAATGCAGTCCAAAGATCAGAGTGTGCCATAGTTCAGTCAACCACATGAATAAACCAATTAAAATAGTTTATGTGGATACATTTAAAGAAGTCCATATGCTTTAAATGACTGATGTAGAGATTAAAACTTATGTAGTAGGAGATGAGATTGTTCTTCATAAATAAATATAAATGAAAGAAATTTCTCAGGCATCAAGTGTCAAACTAGAAGTTGGATCTCAAAGTACTCAAGTTGAGACTACAACACTTTTACAAGAAAAGGAAATAATGACTCAAAAAATTATAGATGAACATCCTATAACAAATGATGTCTCCACTAAGAGAAACTTTCAAAAGAATAAAAAACAACAAAGTATGGTAAAGTACCTCAAAGTGTTGACTCTATGAAGGCGATCATAATGGAAACTACATAAGAGGTCACAAAACTAGATAAAGATCATGTTGATAACAATATACAAATTGATGACAAGGATCAAAATTTGGTCATGGGATCCCAACAATTTGATCAGCAAGAAGAATCAGCAGGATAGAAGGATATTAGTGGACAACTCCATGAAACTATATCTACACGACAAAAACTTCTAAGGTAAAAAATTCATAGAATAAAGAGACACTCAAAGTTTCTAGTATAGTTAGAGAGGCTCCAAAAGAACTTACAGACACAATTGTTATTCAAGTAGAGAGAAAGGGTAAAGCTGAAACATCAATTGATGATAAGATCTCATAAAATATCAGCCAAAACCATTCTCAAGAGAAAGAAAAGAGCAACCAAAGACAATGGCATCAAGTAGTGAAAAGAAAGTAACAAAAGAAGTTACTAAAATGGTTGAGACCAATGATAAGGAGAATGTGACAATTGGTGAAAAGGATCAAAGATCAGTTACTAGGTTCCAACCCTTAGAATAATAAGAGTAATAACTATTAAAACAAAATAACACTAGTTCGCAAACTCAAGAAGATTTATCCAATGAACATAAGTCTCTAAAGAGGCAGATAATACATAGGAAGAATCATCTAAGGTGGCAAGTCATGTCAAAGAAACTACAGGAGAAATTTTAGAAATGACTACCACCCTAATAGAAATCAAATACAAGGGAGAAACACCAACCAATAATAAGATTCAAGAAAAAGATAGCCAATCCCAAACTCAGGGACACAAGAAAGAATAACTAGAGGAAAATGACATTGCATAATGAATCTAAGGAGCCAACTGTAAAAGTAGAAAACCTTCATGAAGAGGAACATGTACATACCCAAAATTGTATGTACTTTACTACTAGAAAGATGTTACAGAAACCCCAATGATGATTCAGATCTCTTTGCAAGGTGTTCAAAATCCAGAAAGCACGCTGAGTATAAATTTGCATCCAAAAATGCCTTATCCATCCTTTGCATGCTTTATTCTAAACCCATTCCTCTCTTTCCTTAAATTTTGGTCTTTAGTTTTGACTACCGCATTAGGAACATGGCGTGGCTAGTAATTCCACC